>JBBPQR010000559.1:0-10227 GCA_038092615.1 Boletus sphaerocystis | reverse complement strand
TCCGCAGCAAAACCAATCGCGGGTACTATCAGTACGCCCCTTGATACCGTTCGAGGAAAAAGGTGAGGATGAAGAAAAAGCTGTCCGTGTTGACGACTTGGGTCCGCGGATTGGACGTGATGAGATGTCAGATGATAGGACGGGACGATGATATACTACTACTACGTTTTGCAGGTACGACGATCGCTTGCGCGCTGGCAGAAGACACCCTCGCTGGACCCGGGTTGCGGATTTTACTACTAGGGGCCCCCGTTCTGGGCGGAATTGTACCCGACCCTTCCTCGCGATAAGAAGTTTACCTTGTCCCGCTCTCAGGACGCGGTCTTGCAGTTACGAGGACCCAGTCATGCAGACTGCGTTATCGTAGTGCTGTCCACAGTCAGTATGCATGGTACAAGACGTGCAAGATCATACCGCACTCTCGGGTCTACCCAAGCTGGGATGTATGTATAGCACTTGCAACTTTCGGATGGTTTCGGGAATCACAAGGCTCACGCCCTCCTTTTACGCTACCAAGTAAGCACTACTAGCCACAATATTCATCCATACCAGGGGAATGGGGTACCCATCCTCCTGAACCTGGATCAGACTTGAGCAGTAGATCCACTCGACTTGGTGCTACCTGGAGGCTTTGTACTATAGACGTGGACGAAACGACCGACCCGCTGAACGTCATAAAGGACGAGTACCATATTAGCAACCTACGAGTCTGGAAGGACAGTGGTTGTCCGTGGTCATGAAGCAAGTTGGTCTCAAGTCTGTCGTGGCCCAATGTCGTTACCAGAACGATTACAAGCTACTACAAACTCTACAATGGATATCCGACATGGCTCAAATTCAAACATAACCACATATTTGTGTCGAGAGAGAAAGTATTTAACGAAGATCACCCCTTTACTCAACATCAGGATCATCTCTGGTGAAGATCACGATTTTAATCAATCGAGTGTCCCCTCTTTCGCCTCCTGTAAGCCATGTTGACCAGATCGTTGATCAAGTCCACCTCGTCGATCGCTTTCTTCGGCGGTTTACTCAGCACGACGTTCAACAGCGTGTTGTTGGAGACAATGTACACGCGTTGATCTCCAAGGTTGGCATCCTCCAGGTTGGTCTGAACACTCTTCCTCGTCCTATCAATGAACTGTTTCCGCGCGGCCTTGTACAGCTTGTTGCGACGTTCGACATCTTCCTCATCATCCCCATCGCTTTCATACCCCATCTCTATCATGATGTTCCGGATGTGCTGGTCAGCTTTCGAACGAACGATATAGGTGGGAATGTTGAAACGTCTCGCGTTTGTCAGGATGGCAACATCCGTCATCGTAAAGCGGTTGTCGAAGAGTACGATAATGCAATCAAAGACGTAGAGCCCTTGGTCGTTGAAGTATTGCCAGTCACGGCATTTGAACGTACCCGCGCCAGGGACGTCGTACCACACGTATGGGTTGTCCGGATTCACGTCTTGGTATCGGGTCGTCTGGAGTGTTGTCTCTGTGACTCCTACAGCGGCAGCACCTGTGTCTTTGCTGCGCAAGCCACGGAACGCGTTCACAAGAGAGGACTTGCCGCTGCCAGAAATGCCCGCGATTGCAAAGTGGAAATAGTCCTCCCTGTACTGGATGCGCCTCTTGGCCGCGGCAACTTCCGCGGGAGTAGGGGTGACGACGGGCTGAATACCGTTCTTCAAACGCTCTTCGGCTTCCTTCTTTGCTTCGTTCGCTTTCCGGGTCTCTTCGGCAGCCATACGCGCCATCTCCTCAGCTAGAGCCTTGCCAGCCTCGGCCTCGCGACGTTGGTGGTCCGCAACCTGTTGCGCCCTCTCCGCTTCTTCCCTTGCAGCTGCCATCTCCCTCTCCGCATCCTCGCGCATCCTTTGCGCGCGCGCTCTTTCCTCCTGCGCCTCCCTTGCAAACTGCTCCGCGTCCTCATGGGCAGCCTTCGCCGCCGCCTCAGCAAGTTCCTCAGCGCGCCTTGCCGCCTGAGCCGCTTCGCCCATCTGAGCGCGCATGCGCTCCATCTCTTCCGCGGCGTGCGCGGCAGCCCGGTCCGCTTCCTCCTGGTACGTACGTGCGCGCTCGCGCTCTTGGTCAGCGTCCCGCTGGATTTGCGCGACAAGGTCCTGGGCAGCCTTGGCAGCTTCCTCGGCCGCTCGTTGGGCGCGCTCGGCGGCTTGGCGGGCTGCGATTTCGTCGAGGGTGGGGTTTGGGGCATCAGGGCGGCCCCCGAACCATCTGGATATGATATGGCCCATGGTGTGGTCCTCGGGTAGATGACAAGTTGTCAAAGGTGAATAGAAGGTACTTGAGGAGTGGATGGTGATGGGGGCGTCGAGAGGACACGACGAGTGTATTTACATGACATGGTGCGTGCCCAGGCCCTAGGCCCCAGTGTTACGGCGAGGCATCATGGGTGTGGATTCGATGAGCATTGTCGATGAGCGCTAGCGCTTGCCCGGACCCTGTACCCAACCAAGTCCTCGAGGCTCGTTCTATGAGCATTTGGTATTCGTTCCAGAAAGCGGGGGCTTCGATCAAAGATAGATACCTTGCCTGTGACGAGCAATGTTGTAATTCCATTACTACATGATGTGCTCGATCGGAAGAGCGCGTTCAAACGGAGGGTATCTCGCTGAGTCAGAGCGGATCTGACACGAGCTATAGTTGACAACCATGCTTTGATGGGAATGGATCAACTGGGAACGTGTTTCGTGATTGCGACCGGCGGCAAAAGAAAAAAAAAAAAAGTTCTTAATGGGGTTGCGGTGAACCGCGACGTTCGGCATTTTCAAGTCACAGGAAACGGTGAGAAGCTCAATCTGGATTTCCGCGGAGGAATACTTGTTCCTGAGGTGAATGCCGTTCCGACGGAACATTCTGGTGTAGCCACCCCCTGTGGAGCCGTGCATCAAAATTTCTGAACCTAGTTTTGAAGAGTCATTTTACCACGGATGGTACAGCTGCACGAGTCTCGATATATACACGGCCTGAACGTACACATTTAGTCTTTCCTTTGAAGTGACCTCTCATAGACGTGCGGGTGTGCTAGGGCCGAGAGTGGTGTTGAGCCATTTCAGGATGCAATCTGTCACCGTCTGCGGTGCCTCTAACATGACCCAATGGCCGACGCCAGACAGTGGCACGACTTGCAGTTGGTCTATATATTTTCCCATGTTTTGAACGGCAGCTGGGGGACAGGTTCCGTCCTTCGTCCCATACAGAAGGAGGACAGGAAGATCTGCACGAAGCTTCGAGGGAAGGGTTGCATCTGAGAAGGAAACGAGTCAGGTCAGTCGTGTAGTGTGGATTAGACCTATCAACCTTTTTCTTCTTCGAAGTTAGCCTGGACCGTACGGTAGTAGGATAATGGGCCAGTCATGCCTCTTTGGAAGTTTGAAACGTAGTAATCGCGTTCCTAAGATTACGAGTTACAAAGCGATGGGCGGGACAAGAGCGGAACCGACCTTGTCGTTCAAAATACAACCATCGGGCTCTTTTCCACTGAGTAAAAGGTTTTGAAGTTCGCCTGTGAGGAGTATCGAAACACGTGGCTGACTAGGTTTCCTAAACAATAGACCGAAGAACAATGGTAACTGGAAGACGTATGTGAGGTGCCTATAGAGAATTCAAACGGGTTCTTCCTTACATGGGCTTCAATCTCGGCGGTAGATTGCTCAGAAGCAAAGTAAAGCTGGTAACCAAATGATGGATAACGCTGAACCATCTCATATAAGGAGATGGAACGTAGTACCGGTGGGGTGGACAGCCTACGTCAGTGGGTTCAGCAGTGGCCACGTTGAGGAAATGGTAAGCGTACAGAGCGAGTGCAAGCAATCTGTCGGGGTACCACAGTGCGAACTTGCCAGCTATAAGCGAACCCCAATCATGGCCAACGATGACCTGAGCGCTACTGAGGATGTTGAAGAGAAGACAGTGAAACTAGTACTAACAGCCTTCTGGACACCCAGGTGATCGAGGAGGGCAGCGAGGTCGTCGCAGAGTCGTTTGGTGGTGTACGCGGACGCGTCCAAGGGCATGTCTGTCTTTCCGTAGCCCAACATGTCTGGTGCAATGACCCGGTATCCCTGGGCGACCCAGTGGGGTATCTGGTGCCTCCAGCCATAGGCAATGTCTGGGAATCCATGCACACAAAGCAGGGTTGTACTGTGGTTGTGAGTGTGTTCATCTATGTAGTGATATGTCCTGCCAGTCGAAAGAGGCGCATAGTACATGATCGAGTCGTCGGAGGTGGCAGTGCCATCGGTGCCGTGTGGGCTGTGAGAACGGCAAAGTCCGCAGTCCGTCTTTGTCACTGTCCTCCACGCTGCTCCACTCACATTCCCCATTGTGCGTCAACCATCTCTTCAGCTCTCCCTTATCCGCGCCCGAGATCATCACCCCCATAATATCCCTCATTTTACACGATTTTTAGCCGTTTTTTGGTCCGCTTGATCTGAGCCGCAGATTCGAGTCGAGACTGCTCATATCACCCAAAGACACAGGTAAAGCCCTTACGTCCTTTGCATCCGTGTCGCTCATGTTTGCTACCTCTAAGTTATTATGCCCGCCACTACTTCCCATCCCACCTCTCGTGCAGATTCACACCATCGACAGACAACATCACACCCTCTGCCGCCACCCAAGAAAACCCGCACCGTCAGACGCAGAGGCAGGGGCAGAAATGATTTCGGGAGCGACGAAGAGCTTGTTCGTGAGGTCGGAACTGACTCTGAGTCAGATGGCGACGACCACTCCTCCGCCGACTCGTCTATTGATTCCGACACCGAACCTGTCTCCGAGGACATCCCCTCCTCCACTCCCTCGCGCATACTCACCCCAAACACCACTCAGAGCTCTGCTGATGTCCCATCACTCAACGGTTTCGTATCCAAACCGTCCAAAGGTGGTGACGCTCGTCGTGCTCCCTTTTTTGGCGACACCAGCAATTGGTCCGAGATGGTTGCTGAGGAGAACGCTCATGGCCCCGCTGAGCTCCCTGTCGTCGAATTTGCAGACTTTACCGGTCCATCGATAGACCAGCGGACTAAACTTACCCCTCAACGGAAACCCGCCAAACCGTCTAAGCGCCCACCAGTCAAACGAGCCGTGTCGGCGCCTACCGTTGACCGTCCTGCTGCCCACTCTCCACTAGTGTCCGAGCAACCGGACGACTCCCATCCTGAACCTGCATCGGATCAGCCGGTTGCCTCTACCTCGAGGCAATCATCTCGAAGCGGATTCAGGCGTCCTCCGGGTCAGTCTGCCCGTCAAGCATACCAGCAGCGGCTAGAGTCTGATCCATCGTATGTCCCCACTGTCGGTGAATTCTGGGGTCATGACGATCGCTTACTGGACAAGAACCTAAGGAGTCTCAGTGGATGGTGGAGAGGTAGATGGCAGGGTCGAGGACGCGGTAGGTTTGACAGAGGATTCATTCGTGGCAGAGGCAGGGGTGCGAGCTTCGCTGGCCCAGGTCCGGCTCTGAATAGCACTCGATCCGAAGACGACCTGGCTACACAAGAGAATCTGCCTGCTGAAATGGCCCGTGTCGATCAGCCCTGGACGCACGATGGCTTTGAGGAAATGAGGAAGCGAGATGAAAAGAGGCGTGAGGTACCACAGCAACAGCCATCGGCAAGACCTACTCGAGGCTTTGCCCCTTTGCGTGGGAGAGGTGGGTTTGCTGCAGGACGTGGACGAGGCGGCGCGGCTCGCAGTGGTGGCGTCGCTCCTCAACCATCGAGATCCGTTGCCACTGCTGCCGCCTCTGCACAAGGAAAGATTTGGTATGCTATGAAGCCCGAGTATCCTTGGACAAAACACCTCGAAACATCCCTCTTCCACGACAGTGGGCCCAAACCACGTACCGGAAGCAGCCCAAACTATCGGGTTAAGCTACCGAACGTGGAAGCCCAAATCGTTCGTGGGTCAGCGCACGCTACTGAACGCTCGAAACCACTTCCTTCTTCAGAGTTGCATAGTTCAGAGGACGGCGAGAAGAATTTTGTTGTGCGCTTGCCAAAGTGGACTGCCAAGGAGAAGGTGGCGCATCCGGACCCCGCGTCCGCAGCAACCATCAGGGAACCTCATCTCGAGGATGTCTTCACCGTGAGACCTGAGCTTGTTCCTCCTCGTGCACCAATAGTCGATATCAAAATCCCGCCTACCTCTGTAGCCACTCCCGCCGGGCCGTCAACCGCCGGTCCTTCGACACAGCCCGCCGAGTCGTTAGCGACTTTGTCTAGCCCTGTTTCGTTGCCAGTGCAAGAGCAACCTACCCAACCCGCCCCATGTCCTGCTGACACTGTGCTCCACGGACATCAAGATACTGTTGCCCCCACATTATTGAAGGCGGATACTCCCCACGCACCCGAGCCACAGGAGGTTCCTGGCGGCCGGCGTACCCTTCCACCTGTCCCTCCCCCACTGCAGACCGTTTTCACCCCTCCACAGTCCTCGCCCCCTTACAGTTCGCCGTACGGTTATGGCTCACCTCTGCCGCCTGGCATTGCAATCAATCAGCATGGGATGGCATATGAAATGGCGACTGGGCGCCCGGTATACCTTCCTGCTCCCATCTATACGCCACGTCCTTTAGCTCATGGTATGATGACACCGCCGGGTGTATCATACGTGCCTGGACACATACACCATCATCCGACTGGCTCTCCGGACTTCCTTTCGGCACCTCATACCCCCCCTCTCAACGGATTCATTGATCCGACGACTGGTAGCCCGATATTTGCGTTCCCCCGACAAAGCTCTCGAGTTGAGATCCGGGCTCCTTCATCGCAACTCGAGCCAAAGCCAACGAAGTCGCAGCGACGGCCGTCCAGCCTGAGGACAAGTGCTGCCACGTTTGAACCCTCGCGGTCCTCGAGCCCTGTCAACGAGCCGCAGTTGTCTGCGCCTCAGACAGAGCACTACCCGTTGCATGACGCTTTGGAAGCGCACGGCGATGCCAGTGCCACATCGGAGCAACCGATGGATCCTTCCATTTACAACTATACAGCGTATCAGCAAGGTTACTACTACCCGGAACAGTATGGATACTCTCAATACTATGACATGTCCCACATGTTACGGTATGAGATGTATCAAACTGATCCCCACCCGTCTCAGGCTGTATATTACTGAGCGAACTTTTTTTTTGGTGACGAGTTGTACATTGGCTTGCCTGTTGATTGCTCCTCCCGTTCTCTTTCCTTTTTTTTTTTTTTTGGTTCATTTTGTTTTGGGATACATACACCGCTATCCGCTGCTCCCCCACCCGCCCCGTGCTGTTGACGACCTGTGAAGTGACGTTTTTCGCGTATAGACTTGCATTCGTGTTCACATCCATGCATACGTATTCCTCGCAGTCACCCCCCATGCATTTTGTTCTGCTGTGTGCCCCCTTTGTCTCACTGCTGGTCATTGTCAAGATTCATTCTTCTCTTGCGTACTACCTAGTGTCTGTTTTGCGAATATAAATGTGTCTTACTAGGCTGGTCTCGTCTTGATTGGCCAAAAAGGCCCAAACTGGTTACGTAATAAAGCACAGTGGTGATGATGATAAATATATTACATAATATGGCTCCTAAGAGAGTGGCTGTGACATATGTGTATTTGCTTTGTCAGCGTGGCACATTTGGCGGCACAGACCACAGCACGAATGGCAGGACTTTCTTTATCCCCAACCACCACCACGCCGTGGTAGTCGCCTTCGTTGAGCATCATCTCTGCAAAATCAAACCTGCTGTCACAGTTTTGACAGCTAGGCGAGTAAAGACTCACATTCGTTACAGTTCAAGCGGTCAAAACCGCTTCATCATTCAACCACTCGCTCTCGAGCCCCTCTCACAACCACTTTCTGTACTTTTTTGCCCGCCATGGCATTTTCACAACCATTCCCTCTCGCTGCGAATGCGCAGAAAGTCCAACAACCCACATACGGCCCAGATTTGGCCGTGCGTTTAATCTGTCCAGAGTGCAGAGACCCCAATCCACATATCGTCGAGGAGTTTGGAAGTGGGGATCTTGTCTGTGGGAGCTGCGGTCTCGTGTTGGGGGACCGTATTGTGGATACAAGGAGCGAGTGGAGGGTAAGTTCATCTCCAACTTTTCATCTCCAACTGTCTTTGGCGCTGCATACGACGTTTCTTTTCTGCTCTATAGACGTTTGCCAACGATGAAGGGGACGACCCGTCTCGTGTTGGTGCTGCGTCGGACCCTCTCTTGGAGGGTATGGAACAGCTTGACACCGTCATCAGTTTCCGGGATGGCGGGTCGGGTATCGCACGTGAATTGCAGCGTGCAGCCTCACGCTCGCAAAGCTCGCGCTCCGAACGCAACCTGCTCACTGCGTTCCGCGATATCGGCAGCTGGTGCGATCAGTTCTCGCTCCCAAAAACCATCAGCGACATCGCCAAGCAGCTGTACAAGCGATCGGACGAAGAAAAGCTTCTCCGTGGCAAGCCCCTCGAGGCTGTCATCGCTGCATGCATCTTTATTGCGTGTCGCCAGGCGCACGTTCCTCGGACGTTTAGAGAGATTTGCAACCTGACGCACGTGTCGAAGAAGACGCTTGGCCAGTGCTACAAGGCACTCGAACAGGCGTTCAATCTGTCTCCTGGCGCTACTGCACAGAACAACAATGCGAATAACCCGTCCACTGGACCGGAGACGCTGTTGGTTCGGTACTGTAATCATCTTGATTTGCCGGTCAGCGTGCAGTCTATTTGCTCAGATATCATCATTGCCGCACGTCAGCACGGAATCGCAGATGGAAGGAGTCCAGTGTCTATTGCAGGTGGTGCGATATACTTTACGTGCCTGCTATTGGGCAAACCAAAGCCAGCACGGGATATCAGTGCAGTAGCGGGGGTGAGTGAGGGGACGATTAAGCTGGTGTATAGGTTGTACTATTTTGAGCGGGAAAAGTTGGTCAAGGAAGAGTGGATCAAGGAAGGAAAGGCCAACATGGATAACCTTGCTGCAGAAAAGTAAAAACTGGGGCTCGGGTGGTTTCGTACCATGGATTTTTCATGTGCGTATGAACACCAATACGATATGGACGTCTCCCACATCAATAAATTTTCAACTTGCTACATTAGATAGCCTTGTTTGCCTTTGGGCATATGTACATAAGTGCTAGCTTGCCACAATGCAACACCACCTTGATTGCCTTTCAAGCCGACAGCCCTGATTGTTCGAATGTTTAGTACATCGTCGCCTTGTTCTCTTCGGGTGCGTTTAGTCTCGCCTTGAATCAATGTTAATCAATTTTGAGGAGAGCGAGAGAGGATTTCTCGGCCGATGCTTGGGCGGGTTCAAACCTTGGGACTTCTTGTATGATCTGAGTAGACGCCAAAGTGCACTCCTGCTGTGTGGCAGCTGACTTCAATGTTGACGTGGGTCTTGGAGGAAATTGGAATGACTCGGAGTGAACGGTGTGCCATCTGGCACGACCACACCCCATTGACGAGGCACTGAGGCCTTTTTTCAAACGCCTTCGCGGCGTAGATATCGTCTCTTTCTCCACTTCGCCGCTCGAGCCGCGAAGTCACACCAGTAATATCGTCGAAGCTCGGTGCATTGACTGTGCGCGCATTTGAAAAGATCGGACGTGACAAAAGATCTTGGCATTATCGTGCGGGACCTTTGGAACCGTGTCGTTGCCCCCATCACCGATTTCCTCCGGACTACATATCCTCCTCAATCCCGTATATTTGGTGGTGCTCCACTGCCGAGTTCTCTCTTCTGCCCCTTCATGCTGCTGGGCCGTACAGGAAGCATCAGCGGAATTTCGCTGATCTCTACATCTCGTCTTATACACCCACCCTGAGCGCGCTCATTCGTGCGCGACAGCATCACCCATCAAATCTAGCGATGGAACCAAGACGGTTCCTCGGTGTTGGTCAGGCAAAGGCCACCGGAACCAGCGAACTGTTATCTGTCAATACCGAATTGGCCAGTATTGGTCAGCGCATCGATGGTCTAGCAACGTTTACGTGCATTGAGGGCGAAGAATCGTGTATCTCAAGGGTAACAGAGGAGTTGAGGAAGAACCAATGGGTACATCTGGCCTGCCACGGACTCGCGAACAGGAAAGAGCCACTCGAGTCAGCATTTGCTCTCCGCGACGGACACTTTACAATCTAACATATCATTCGATGCCACCTGAAGGATCCCGAATTCGCGTACTTATCCGCTTGTCATACGACTGTCGGAGACGAAGAGAGTCCGGATG
>JBBPQR010000558.1:0-10231 GCA_038092615.1 Boletus sphaerocystis | reverse complement strand
GCTCTTGGCAAACTCTTGAACTATGAACTCGCCCTGTTCACTGCTTACCATCCTCAAACTGATGGTGAGACTGAACGTGTAAACCAAGAAGTCAAAACCTATCTTCGTATCTTCTGCGGTGATCAACCCACCACATGGGCTGATTCCATCTCCCACGCAGAATTCGCTCACAACCACCGCACCCACTCAGTCACCAGACAATCCCTGTTCTATCTCATGATGGGATATGAACCCCAAGCTCTTCCCATGGTAATCTCCACTACGGCTATCCCTGCCATAGAAACTCGCATCAAGAAGCTCACCGCCACATGAGACGAAGCTCTTGCCTCCCACAAACTTGCCCACCAAGTCATGTCCTCCCATTCCCGCCGTCACTTCACCCCTTTCATCAAAGGACAGAAAGTCTGGTTAGAAGCCAGGAACCTCAAAAGAGCTGTCGCCAACCCTAAATTCACCCCTAAGCATGAAGGACCCTTCATTATCACCAAAGTCTTATCTCCTATCACCTATCAACTCTGACTTCCACAGACGTGGAAGATCCACAACACGTTCCACGCTTCCCTCTTATCACCCTATCGTGAAAACTCCGTCCACAGTCCGAACTTTCCACAACCCCCACCTGACCTTATTGATGGGGAAGAAGAATATGAAATTGAGAAAATTCTCCGCCATCGCGACTCCCTGTCCTCCCGCTCCTTCCTGATCTGATGGAAGGGATACACCGTTGAAGAGGATTCTTGAGTCCCTGAATGGGACTTGAAACACGCGAAGTCCACTCTCATGGACTATAAGAAATGTCATCCCTCCATCTTTCATTCTCCTCACCCCTCTCACTGAAACCAACATGTCCTCCATCGCCTCGTCTCGCTCTGTTTCCCCTTCTTCTATTTCCTCTTTGACCACTTCTACTGTACCTCTTATTGACCGAATTTCTTCTCCTCCTTTGTTCTCTCCCTCTCGTAACACCCCCTCGCCTACGTCTACCACCGCCGCCACACCCGGCTGGGGTTCTACCCCTTGGGTACCACCTTCTCCACCCACCATTGCCACTCGTCTCTCAGCCATCGTCGCTCCCGATGTTCCCCAGTTTGCTCATTGTATTCATTTCGAGGAACTCACTGATAGAGCTGCCTCTCGTACCCAGAACTTGCTGTGCCAACCCTACATGGCCTTGCTGCTAGACCACCATCTTGACATTGATTCTCCACTCCTCCTTGCCTCCCAAGTCAACATGCAGACGGATCGTCTCCTCCATCTTCTCTGCATGACAGCAGGCAGTCAACGTCTAGATCGCTGGCGTAACACTCTCGTCTCCATTTCCCAAAATCTAGAACAGGCGTCTTCTTGACTCCTTCATCAATTGGGCATGCTTGCCTTTGCCGTCAACCTCGATCGTTTCCACTATGAAACGATCACTTGTGACCTTCCACGTTGAATTCCCTCTTACACCCCTCAAGAAGCTCATGTCTACGAACCCCCCTCATCCACACCATTGGCTTCATCATCTCCTATTACTGCTGAAGAACAGATTCTCCTCAAATGCGCCAACTTTGGAGTCGAAATCCGCCGCAACAGTACCATCAACAGTGTCCCTATTGACACCCCTCTACCCTATAATCATCCTCGCTTCAGTGAGACCTACTTCGAATGTCACCACCTTGGACACCGTCGTGTCAACTGCAGATGGTACACCTGCCCTTATTGCGGTGAATCCGCACCCAACCATACCCAAGGCCAATGTCCTCGTCATCGCCACTTCCCTCCTGCTGTCATCTCTTCCTCTTCATCAGGAAGCTCTTCTTCCGCACCTCGCCCTGTCCCTCATCACCATCGTCGCTCTGCATCCCCTCCTATTCTTAGTTACTCCGATCAAGAAGATGTTTTCGATGATACTGCTTATGCGAACATGACCGGCTCCCCTGATTATACCTATCATGACTTCTAACTCCCTCATCATCGTTTTATATGCTGCCCTTCTCCACAATGGCATGGACCTTTACCCTTCTCCGGTGTTTCGGGCATAACAGGGGGGTAATGTTACGTTTTCTTTGTACACTTTATTTCTTTTCTTGTTGGATGAGGATCGACCTCACCAAAACATGTACTCGTCCTCGCCTATGCTAACCTTCTCCCTCGGACTAGTACTTGGCCGTTCAAGCCCTGTCAAGTATTTCCCACACAACCTTATCTTTTGACTCATTCTTGCTTACGCTTTAGATACGATGCCATTGTATCTCTTATCTTCTTATCTCCTTATCTCCATTGATTAATTGTTTTTTCCATTTCTATTCGCTTCCATCCAATTAGTCATCTTCACCTTGGCTTGTGTATGTTACGATCCCTCTATTTTTCCCCTATTTTTCCATATTTTTCCCTATTTTTCCAGACTCGCTATGGCCACTTTCCTTGCTAGCCCCTATCTCTCAGTCACGCCCGCCATAGCTCGTCTACAAGTCTACTAGGGGCCTGCCCTAAACTAGTCACATGACTTGCACACAGACCAATGGATCTTACCCGAAGGCTGTACCGGATCATAGCCGCATATCACACAACACAGCCTTACATAGCCCCCCTTAATCTCCGTACACAGCCTTGCACTGCTGCATGTCACACAGCCCAGTGCACAGCCTCGCACAGCCCCTTCATCTCCGCGCATAGCCTGGCTCACAGCCTTACACAGCCCGCACAGCAAACACAGCTTGTACAGCATTTGGCACTGCCTTATAGTATAGCCTTGCATCATGGGTCAAGGGTATATCCTTATATAGGTACTGTACAGTTCTAGACACCAAACATATACACACACAGTAGGATAGTATATAAGGCTCATTGCCACTCCAGAGAACCCTAGTCTTGTTCTCTTGGAGTTTCCCCAACTTCATATCCAGTCTAAGGCTTACACTTGACTAGCAAGCACCTGCTCCATTGGTAAGGGGTTGGTTGTTTCAGTGTATATAAACCCATCGAATACTGTCTTGTATTCCCCACGCTAGTTTTACTCAATTCTACCTGAGTTCCTAGCCTCACTCTGCACTCACCCAAGTGTTCCTGTTATAGTTCAGGACCCATATGCTATGCTTTTTATTTTCTTCACCTAATCATACTTAACAACTTTTACTTTCACAGTCACGTGACCAAGTCACCTGACTTACCCCTTTTCACATCACATGACATTCTGCTCTTCTTCGTCACATGACCTCACACGTGACCGTGAGACAACACGTGACTTAAGTCTGGACCTGGTCCAGACTCTTGTCTTATCTATGATGTCATGCCTCATAGTTACCTTGTGTTTCCCTCATGTTTCCTTATCATTGACTTTCCCTCACCGGCCCTCAAGTATTTAGGACTCAGACGACCTACCCTAAACTCCCTTAGTATCATATATATACCATTCCCTTTGGTCGTCTTTCCCTTAGTCCTATTCACTTGTCTACTCTCCACTAGGGGCCTGGACTTTTGTTTACTACTCCTTTCTTTACCCTTGCTCTTTGCCGCCTCATCCTCGTAACCAGATGCTACGTCGTTTCATCGTCTCTCTGCCAATCAACGATTTCACTGTTCTCATTGTTGTCATCATCGACACCTGCCGCCGCCTCATACTATCAATAAGTTCACTCGTGTAACCTATTAACTAGATTCTACTCGTTCAAGTTCAAGTCCCGTTACAGTTCCTTGGACCTCTCTAAGTCTTCATCGTACTTCTGAGTCGACGCTTCTCGTTTTACCTACCGACTATTGCCGGTAGCCTCCAACCCTTACCAACAGATAGTGGGCCATCGTC
Source organism: Boletus sphaerocystis (assembly GCA_038092615.1). Taxonomy (NCBI): domain Eukaryota; kingdom Fungi; phylum Basidiomycota; class Agaricomycetes; order Boletales; family Boletaceae; genus Boletus; species Boletus sphaerocystis. Next base: position 6,447 of record JBBPQR010000558.1, on the reverse strand, counting down.
TTGTCAAGAAACCCTTGACCCTTGTCTTCAGGAAAGCCTTCTAGAAGAAACCTCTGCGTCTGGAGCCTTCAACCTCCATCCTTGAGTCTTCGCTCGTCCCTACCCGGACCAAGCGTAACACTTGTCAAACGTCTACCTGACAACAAATTTGCTAGTGAAGAGGATGAGGGTGTTTGCGGGAAGGATGATAGGCTCAGAATTTTCAATGGGTGTCACCAGCTGCATACCGGCTGGGATGATAAATGCAACCTCCCAGGCATACCTATAGTTCTGGTCAGTGAGAAGGTTACCTACTTCAACTCTGGTCCCAATAAATCCTTTCAAAAAGGCAAAACCATTGACTCGACAAACAACATCCTTTGCTGATTCAACTGCCCTGCTATTGTAAGGCTACCTTGGATACACATCCAACTCGTGTACAAAACCATTGATACCCCAATTAGTTGGTTTTCGTGCTAGTGCAAATTCTTGAATGTGATGATGGGGGCTGCAGCAGATGAGCACACTCCACATTTTGCACATGATGATGTACTAACCACTCTTACCAGGTCTTTTAAATGGCATTTGGAAATGGATCTTGCAATGTGACATCAGCAATATAAATGTCCTGATCGTTGTTCAGGACCTTGAAGTCTTGAGTGTGGTACCTAACTGGCCCCTTGAGGGATTCACAAAGTGGAGTGGGATGTTAGGTGATTGGGGGTATGCTAAGAACCGAGACCCCTTAAGGACATTCCCCAAACATAAGGGCACAAAAATTGAAACAGCCAACCTCTTACCAATGGAGCAGGTGCTTTGCTAGTCAAGTATAAGCCTTAGACTGGTATGAAGTTGGAAGAACTCCAAGAGAACAAGACTGAGGTTCTCTGGAGTGGCAATAAGCCTTATATACTATCCTACTGTGTGTGTACATGTTTGGTGTCTAGAACTGTACAGTACCTATATAAGGATATACTCTTGACCCATGGTGCAAGGCTATGCTATAAGGCAGTGCCAAATGCTGTATAAGCTATGTTTGCTGTGCGGGCTGTGTGAGGCTGTGAGCCAGGCTATGCGTGGAGATGAAGGAGGCTATGCAGTACGTGGCTATGATAGGCTGTACACTGGGCTATGTGACACACGGCAGTACGAGGCTGTGTGCCGTGCTGTGTGATATGCGGCTATGCAAGACTGTGTGCAGAGATTAAGGGGCTATGTAAGGCTGTGGGCCATGCTGTGTGATATGCGGCTATGATCCGGTACAGCCTTCGGGTAAGATCCATTGGTCTGTGTGCAAGTCACGTGACTGGTTCAGGGCAGGCCCCTAGTAGACTTGTAGACGAGCTATGGCGAGCGTGATTGGGAGATAGGGGCTAGCAAGGAAAGTGGCCATAGCAAGTCAGGAAAAATAGGGAAAAATAAGGAAAAATAGGGGAAAAATAGAGGGATCGTAACAAAAATGGTGAGCATCCCATCCTTTTGACCAGCGGAAACAATTCATCACCCATCCCTTCACTTTCCACAGGGTACTTGTTATCGGATGAGCTACAATACTTGCCTTTGCACTCGGACTTACTTACGAACGGTTTACTACAGATGATCTTATCTTATCTTATCAGATAATGTCACGTGACCATCTGGTTATCTGCTAGATCTTATCTATTACTTACCTCTAGGAGAGTCACGTGATACTGGCACGTGTCATGCTGACATAGCGGTCTAGGTCGACGACGTCATAGTCTAGACAATGATGTCATCATGACATCATACCTCATGTCCACCGCATGGACTCCTTCTATACCAGCCCTAGAGTACCTATCTCACACCTGCCCTAAAGGCATCCTTACCTATATATACCGTACCCTGTACTCTAGTATCCCCCAGTCTATTCACTTAGTTCTTACCCGGTTCCCTACGTCCGAACTGCCTGAGCATCCACAGTGGAGGGCTATTCCCCTCTTGCCAGTTATGCCACTGTAAAAGGCTCCTCACGATCATATACGTGACTCCTCTACCATCGTCTTCACCAATGCCCTTGATGGGCTCGCCATTATTTATGGTTGAAGTGATGCTCTGCAACAATATCTCCAGAGTGTAGGCTGTTATAGTTCAGGACCCATACGCTACGCTTTTCGTTTTTCTTCACCTAATTGTACTTAACAACTTTCACTTTCACAGTCACGTGACCAAGTCACCTGACTTACTCCTTTTTCAGATCACGTGACATTCCGCTCTTCTTCGTCACATGACCTCACACGTGACCGTGGGACAACACGTGACTCAAGTCTAGACCTGGTCCAAACTCTCGTCTTATCTATGATGTCATACCTCACGGTTACCTTGCATTTCCCTCATGTTCTCTTATCATTGACCTTTCCTCACCGGCCCTCAAGTATTTAGGACTCAGACGACCTACCCTAAACCATCTTAGTATCATATATATACCATTCCCTCTCGTCATCTTTTCCTTAGTCCTATTCACTTGTCTACTCTCCACTTGGGGCCTGGACTCTTGTTTACTACTCCCTTTCCCTACCCTTGCACTTTGCCGTCTCATCCTCGTCATCGGATGCTATGTCGTTTTATCGTCTCCTTGCCAATCAACGATTTCACTGTCCTCATCGTCGTCACCGTCGACACTCACCGCCGCCTCGTCCTCAGTATCAGTTCCCTCGTCCAACCTATAAACTAGGTTGTACTCATTCAAGGTCTAGTCCCGTTACATAGGCAAGTGACTTGATTTTCTTTGTATTCTGTTGTCATGTTTGAGTTAAACCAAGCAACTTTTTTGCGATAAGCACGTGGGAGATGTGTCTGGAGAGACTTCACAGCAAGGATGGAATCATGAATATCATCAAAAAAAAATGAGGAACTTCAATGGTGCCTCATCGCCTGGTATCCAGCGCTCAGGTACCAGAAATCCAAGATCTCTGTAGGAGGTAAGTGGGTACTTGATTTTTTGTACGCAAAGTGTGATGTTCAGCCGATCTGTGTAGGTTCGAATATTCACAGGTTCCTCCTTTCAGTGTGGATCCAATACCTTCATAATGTCGTGGAGGGCTTCCGGCGTTAATGTTGCCAATGTGATTAGGTATGGCATGTGACAAGCAATAGTGAATGGCAGCCGTCCCAATTCCTTGTATTCCAGTCTAAATTTTCCCCATGTCATGATGCAGTGCGCCTCATCGAAGATTATTCCAATTATATGGTCAACAAACTGTTTTTCCTCAGTAACGCCTCGAATCTTCCTCCAGGCTTCATCATTTGTTCAGGGCTGATGATAATAGCCTGATATCTTAGCTCTTCGATGTCCTAGTCCAAGTATCAGTGCACCAAACACAAGAGGTTCGTTGAATCATGATTGTGATTGGTATTTACCTTGAAGTTTTTCTCGTTAGTGGTATCTGCATTGATTGCGATAGCCTGCATCCCTGCACTCTCCAGGCTTTCAACCTATTATCGGACGAGCTACGATACTTGTGATTACACTCGGACTCACTTACGAATGGTTTACTACAGACAATCTTATCTTATCTTATCAGATAATGTCACGTGACCATCTGGTTATCTGTTTATGATCTTATCTATTACTTACCACTAGGAGAGTTACGTGATACTGGCATGTGACATGCTGACATAGCGGTCTAGGTCGACGATGTTATAGTCTAGACAATGATGTCACCATAACATCATACCTTATGTCCACTGCATGGACTCCTTCTATACCGGCCCTAGAGTACATACCCACACCTGACCTTAACCCGTCCTTACATATATATACCACACTATGTACTCTAGTATCCCCCAGTCTATTCACTTGGTTTTTACCCGGTTCCCTATGTCCGAACTGCCTGAGCATCCACAGTGGAGGGCTATTCCCCTCTTGCCAGTTATGCCACTGTAAAAGGCTCCTTACGATCATCTACACGACTCCTCTACCATCACCTTCACCATCGCCCTTGATGGGCTCACCATTATTTATGGTTGAAGTGATGCTCCGCAACACAACCTGTAACGGAACTTGAACCTGAACGAGAACAACCTAGTTTATAGGTTGGACGAGGGAACTTATGCTGAGAATAAGGCGTCGGCGAGTATCGATGACGACGACGACGAGAACAGAGAAATCGTTGATTGGGATAGAAACTATAAAATGTCGTAGCATCCGATGACGAGGATGAGACGGCTAAGTGCAATGGTAGTAGGAGTGGTAAACAAAAGTCCAGGCCCCAAGTGGAGAGTAGACAAGTGAATAGGACTGAGGAAAAGACGACAGAAGGGAATGGTATATATATGATACTAAGGGGATTTAGGGTAGGTCGTCTGAGTCCTAAATACTTGAGGGCCGGTGAGGGAAAGTCGATGATAAGGGAACATGAGGAGAACGCAAGGTAACCGTGAGGCGTGACATCATAGACAAGACGAGAGTCTGGACTGGGTCTAGACTTGAGTCATGTGTTGTCCCACGGTCACGTGTGAGGTCACGTGACTAAGAAGAGCAGAATGTCACGTGATCTGAAAAAGGGGTAAGTCACGTGACTTGGTCACGTGACTGCGAAAGTGAAAATCGACTAAGTCCGACAAGATGAAGAAAAATGAAAATACGCAGCGTTAGGTCCTGAACTATAACACTACCCCCCATTCACCAGCTTCGAGGTCCAGCCTCGAGTTGGTGAATTCTGAATAGGAGGGACCGAACGGAGAGAAGAGAGACGTGAATTGGTCTTTGGAGATCCCACGGATAGGGCGTGGAGCCGCGGGGTGAACGTTGTGAAAGTCGTTGATGGCGTCTTGGGCGTGTTTGAGATTTACGGCAGGTTCGCAAGTTCGATCTACTTCGTCCCATCCTTTCCAGTGGACGAGATACTGAAGTTTTCCGTGGTATAAACGTGATTGGACGATAAAGTCCACTTCGTATTCTTCATGACGATCTTCTGTCACGGTTATTGCGTCTGGTTTGTACACGTTTTGCCCGGTTAGCGGGGCTTTGTAGGGTTTTACGCGGGAAATATTAACAGTTGGATGGATGGTGACGGAGGAAGGGAGGACGAGGGTGACGGCATTAGGGAGGACAGCGGAGATACGATAAGGGCCAATGTATTTTTGGGTGAGTTTCCTCGCGGGGTAGGGAAGGGAGAGATGATCTGTGGATAACCACACGAGATCACCGATAGTGTACGTGGGAGCGGTGGAACGCTTGGATTCTTGTGCGTGCGACATTCGGTCGCGTGTTCGTTTAAGCGTTTCTCGTATTTCGTCATGGGAGCGTCTGAGGGTTTTAGCAAATGACCCCCCAGGGGTTTTAGTGGACGTAGTGGGTTCGCTTCCCATGCGAGGCGTGTAGTTTCGTGTAACTGCGAACGGCGAAGTACCAGTTGCCGTTGTGATAGCGTTATTGTGTGCGAATTGGGCCATTTTTAACATCGATGCCCAAGAATCCTGGTTTTTTGCCACGTAGGCCCGTAGATATGCGAGGATCTCCCGATTGATCCGTTCCGTTTGTCCGTCCGTCTGTGGATGGTACGCCGTTAACAGCTTCTGCTGTATGCCCAGGACTTTCAGCAACTCTTTGGTGAACTCCGAGACGAATTGCGGTCCTCTGTCGGATAAGATAGTGTTAGGAAGTCCGTGGAGACACCAAACGTGGTCTCTAAATAAAGAAGCTAAGTCCGAGGAGGAAGTGGTTTTCATACAGGGAAAAAGAACAATTTCTTTGGAAAAACGGTCCATGACGACCCCTATAGAATTGAAACCGGAAGAAAGGGGAAGTCCGGTGACAAAGTCAATGGAAATATCTACCCATGGGTGAGAAGAAACAGGTAATGGTAGAAGTTTGCCTGCCGGTGGCTTTGACGAACCCTTCGTGAGGGAGCACACCTGGCAGTGTTCGATGTACGTGGAAATGTCCTTGGCGGCTCCAGGCCACCAGTAAAACTTGCGAATAGAAGCTATAGTACGGTCGCGGCCAGGATGACCTGCAACTGGAGAATCATGAAAGATGGATATAAGTTCGTTGCGAAGAGAAGGTGGCACGAAAACAATGCCGTTCAAATTTCTGAATAGTCTGTCTGTTGCGTAGTATTCATATTCGTTTACTGCATCAACGTTGAGCCTAGAGGATTCCATACATAACTTAGTTTCGAAATTCGGAGTGAGAGACATGGAAGAAATGGCTTGAACTCCCGTGGAGCCAAATCCTTTGTTGTTACGTTCTGACTCGTCAAGAGTCTTTGTTTCTGATAGTGTGGGGTTTTCTATTTTTTCTATAATTAGTTGGGCGATGCGGTCAAATTTAGAGATGTGGAAGGAGGAATCGGAATGGTTGAACAGAATTACACCAATTTCTCCCCTATAATCGGCGTCAATGACTCCGGCCATGACGTCGATTTTATGTTTGAAGGCGAGGCCTGAGCGTGGTGCAATTCTGCCGTAGGTACCGAGGGGAAGTTGGATCTTGACACGGGTGGG
>JBBPQR010000557.1:0-10241 GCA_038092615.1 Boletus sphaerocystis | reverse complement strand
AACTCATCGCTCGCCAAAATGGTTGGGTCGAGTGTGCAGACCTCCTTGCCCAATCCTCATCTTCCCTCAAGGTAGGCCCTCCCACATATCCTGACACCCAATCAAACCCTCTCTCCCATCAGCGCGACCCTTCTTGTTCCATAGAGAACTTGGAGGCCTCTTTTCGAAAGCGCTTACACTTCAAGCGCTCTGTCGACCACACTCTTTCCACCGGTGGTACTTCCGACCCAGAAGCCAGGCCGTCCCTCACATCTCCGAATCGCACTGATCACGAATCAGATTCTCGCACGGCTTCACACTCTGCTTCCCTCGCCCACACCACACCCATTCTATCTGACCGCCGTCCTTCCCTCCCACAGGCCCTGGATGACTCAACTATCAACCCCTCCTTCCTTACCCGCTCCGCTCGGCCCAGATCTGCTGGTACCGGTGCTGACTCGCGTAAACTACACTCAAAGATCTCCCTCCTCAGTCTCTTCAAGAAACCAAACGCCGACGGTTCCAGCTCTAGCGTCGCCTCCCTTTCCGAGTCCCCGGTTCCATCCTCACCACCTCGTTCAGTCCCTATGCCACCCTCTCATGCACACCCATCCGGCACCCCACCCGTCTCTCCCCGCGGCATCCCAGTCCCACTCTCTTCTTCCCCCCGTGACACCTCTCATGTTAAATATCAACCCCGCAGACTGGAAAACAGCACCTCCTTGACCAGCGTTCGAGCATATCCACTTCATCCTGCAGACCTTCACACAGCCTTGACCGCCGAGCGATCACGTAATCAATCTATGCCAATCTCTCCCCACGACGAAGATTCAGGGAGCGCAGATGGCTCTGGCACACCAATCAAGTCCGGCATTCTGCGAATGCATAATCGTTCTCGCTCTGGTCACGGATCACTGTTGCAACCCGGATCCCTCCCTCGTAACATCCGCTTCGAGAGGTCTGTTTCAGAATCCTCTCCATATGCTGCACGCGCGAAAAGTCCAACCTCTCGCAGCCAATTGGAAAATCGCATGCGTTCGCTTGGCATTGCTTCAGGCGGCCGACACGATGATTCCGAGCTCGGAAGGATACCAGACACAATCGAGGAATCCCCAATTGTACCACACGTTGTTCCTTCTGTCTTTGTGAACATCACACTCGACCATGACGACGATGTCGACGAAGAGTATGGTAGCATTTCGGAGTTACATCCAACCCAAGGCCATCCATTGGCCAGCTGCCAGCTCCCTTTCAGCATCAATGTTCCACCGCCCTCCGAAGACGCCCTGGCGGAGAGTAGGTTACGTGGAGACTCTGTTAGCAGTGCCAGTACTACTGCCACCGCCTCCACATATCCTCAGTCGAGTTCGAGTGACGCTGCATGGAGCATTGCTACTCCGAGCACTCCACATCTCCCTGGAAGCCCACGAATTCGGACCGCGCTTGGAGAATGCGAGGCCGATGTCGAGGAGACGCGGGAAATACACCAGCGCCCCCGCAGATCACACTTTCCATTAGACATCGATATCTCGACAATCTCCTCGCACGCGCAAGCGGAGGCGCTTGTTCAGCGCACGCAGCAGTCCATTCTGAATATGGAACAGTATCTGGAACGGCACGTCAAGAAAGATTCTGAGACGGGCAGAACCCCTCTCAGTGCAAAACTTGCTGCCTATGGAGAGAGTTTAGCCATTGAGAGGCGGTTGAAGGAGCAGGCTACAGTGCAGACTACGGACGATGGACTTTCCAATGGCGGGGTGTCTCTTCTATCCGCGACTAAACCCTCCCACGCCCATCCTTCTCCTTATTCTAGTCACAGTGGTACGTCTGTTCACTTTCTGGTCACTATCCAACGTCCTTAGCTTTTCTAGGCGGAAAAACATCACAGGAACATCTGCACCAAACTGCGCGGACAACCTCTTTTGATGATCCACCACCCTTCGAGTACAGTCCACCTGGAGAGCTGATAGATAACTCTCCGCAACCGCGCACGCCTGATTCTGATCCAGACCTTGCGTCTGGTTCTCGCGCAGGAGTTCCTTTATCCCGTGTATCAACGGCCCCAAGTTATGATTCCACTTCCGCGCGGCGCGGTCGCGAGCGAGACCCGTCGCGCAGCTTTCAGAAACTTTCTAGAATGGGTTTCTCTACCTTTGACAACTGGCATCCCTCTCCTGTAAAAGGCCGTGCATCTAGATCACCACCTCCGAGTCTTCGCTTTGGACTACGGACGATCATGCAGAGCTTCCAGGGCAAGTAGAACTCCTTTCCTCCCTTTTTCTTTATTATACATGTGATCGCTTGCGACACCCCCGTTTGTAACTTATTTTTTTTTGCTTTCGCGCTTTCAGTGTATCGCTTGTCTCGTGGTGGCTGTATGACGATCGGTCATGTATGTATTGTCCTTTTGTTTTTTTTTGGCTGGCGCCGTACGCGTGTATTGGCACTATGTAAACTATTATCAAGCTCACAGATTCCACGAACAATCCAGCAGTACTGTCTTAACAATTCGATTTTTTTTTTCATGATCAGCTTGCTATATGCCCTGCTGTCCGTAAGTGTAACACGTACACTCGGAAGTTGCCTCACTATTAGCGCCATTGATGTGTCAGATCATCAGATCCGAAAGACAATGTTCTGATCTCGAAAGGTCTGATTTGTTGTCATGCCAGATTGATTCCAGTTCGGTAGCAAAGAACTTTTGTGATCGGGTCGGGCAGAAAACTCTTCGGGGGTTGCGCTTATGTAAGCTCATAGACGCGCGCTTGTAGGCCATGCCCAGGACAACGTTCCCCAAGAGATCGAGATCGAGACATCCTTCATACAAGCAGAAGTGGAGGAAGAAGCTTGATGCAGGAAAAAGGACGGATACGATTTTTGAGATGAGTCCCCTTCGGGGCAAACGTGTCAACGATGCAATTTATGGAGCCCAGCGACGGAAAAAAAAAAAACCGGACGTTTTGAAACGACGGAAGTCCTCCAAAGTTAATAGGGTAGTGGGTAACGAAGAGTCTTTCATAGTTGTCCTGTCCCGAGGGACAACAAAGGGTATAGGGACGTGGAAAACCAACGGGCGTCTAACGATTTTCAAAGGCAAAGCGAAGCGCATCAACTCCGCTAGAAACAGCCCCCTTCGTCTTCCACGGTCGTCTCTCTTCCCGCTGACGTTCTGACGCCGGTACACGCCAGTCGATGTTTGTTTTTAGCATCCGGCCTGCTCAGAGCCATGCCGCACTCGGAGCACGTCACCTTGACCGCAAAGTGACACGCGACGATGTGTCGCGGAATGTTCCTCCGTTGCATCCACGTCATGCATCCAGGCCATGCACACGCCATCGCCTGGCCGTCGCACGTGAAGTTGTGCTTGTCCCGAAGGTGGCTCGTGACGCTTCTTCTGTCACCCGCGATCCATGCCGAGCATGGCATCCCACGGTTGATCCACATACACTGAAACATGGCCGCGTTCGGGGGATCCCACCGTTCACCGCGTAATCGAGATGAAGATGCTGTACAATGTATGAGCTCTCGGAATAAATAAATAAAAAAGGTAAGAAACGTACGCGACACATGTACAGGATCGATAGGGGCCGAGAACTGCGCGGAATTTGAAATGGTGATTGGGTGAAGACCGGTCTGGCAAAAGCTTGTTGCCGAGTGTCCAGTCGCTACTGAAGAGGTGGCCGGTTGAAAAAAGGGGACCTCGTGTCCTGTTCTGGGACTGTTACGGTCGCTGTGCTGCCCAACGGCATGCACAGGATAGTACATGGGTGGAGCGGACAGCCAAGGCGGACCTGGAGCTTGTGTCCGAGTCGGAGGGGGAGGCGGGCAACGCTGGAATGTGGGCAACGCTCTCGGTGGAACCGGGATGGCTTGCTCTGCGAGAGGAGCTGCGACCTGCGTTCCCATAAAATAGCTCATCTCTGATCCGGCAGCACTGCTTCCTGGTACGCTAAACAAGGATCCAGGAAGAGTTTCATCAAAATGCTGGTCGCTTGGCCATGTGTCTCCTCCGTACACAGAATAGGAAAGGTCGGGAAGAGTATTGTTCGACCACGAACTCGTGTTGGGCGGAAAATCAGAAACCGTATAGCTGCGATGAGGTTGGGGAGATCAGTTCTCGACCTTTGAGTCGGACCCCATGATGCATACCTCTCTTGGTGGGATTCACTTATCCCATGTAAATAATTGCGCGACGGATTGCCAATGATTGGTAAATTTTGTTGCTGGGACATCGAAGGGTAATGACTAGATCGTTCTCGGTCACCTCCCCACCCGAATGGCGTCCCAAAGGTACCACTGTCCGTAAATAGTTTAACACTAACTCATTGATTAAAGGAGATTGGAATCTTACTTGTTCGTGAATGGAGACATTTCCACCTTGAGTCAGTGATGAATCACTCGGGTGCACTCAAGTGACGCTTGGAGTTCAGCTTTAAAGGTGCAGCCAGCATGGTACCTTCCCTGCCTTTGTTCCGGAATGTGTAACGGCTCGGGAGTTGGACGTTGCCTACGCTTCCTGCACTGTGGACGGATCACATCGCATCTGAAAACCAATCATCATACAGCAACATGCGGGCGGACAGTATAATAAATAACTTGCACCGCAGAAGCTTGGACAACGGCATCAAGGTACGCATGATATCACACATGAGAAGCTCCAGAGCGCCCATCCCTGAAGAACAAGGGATTGAGCATACAAACATAGAAATGCGTCACGTGCTTACTGCAAGTAGGCGATAATAGTTTTGATGGAGGACATGAATGATATGGGAACCGAGGAGGTGAATTCAACGTGTCAAACGATGCGCGTCTCTTTGACCTACTCAAGCTATGAAACGTGAGGATGCATCGGTCTGCGCCATGCTGCGCGTTACCATAATTAGGAATATGCGGGACCTGAGTGGAGTTGTGACATAGCCGACACTGTAAAGAAAAAGAAAAAAAAAAAGCGTTTGTACACATGGTCAAATCGCGAGGATAACTCAGCTTGGACCGAGTCGTGTCTGCTGTGGTCCCTCTGTCCAGCCTTCTCGGGCTCGTGGATCAGCAGGTGCCACATTCCACGTGTGTTTGGATCGATGGAAACAATGGTGGACGAAGGATATTCCATTGTAACGACCCGTGGATGATTCTCGGTTCAACCTCAGGAAATTATGGACACGTATCATAGAGCCGCTGGCTTACCAGTAGGGAAGAAAGGCGACGAATGATGAAGGCGCCGGAACCTGTTCAATCTCAATTGGACAACAAGACTTTTTGACCCAAAGAGCAAGCGCTGATTGCGAACGTAGTATGTCCGAGTCGGTGGTATTCCCCGGTAGCTCGGTACAACAAAAGCCCGCGGTGAGTACAAAGATTACCTTCGCAGATGCAAATCAACTGGATCACAGCCTGCCCACTGGCAATGACTCCCGAACTAAACGCGAGAAGAAACATGTCCTTCATTTAATGCGCGCTTTGACCTTTTGCTCGGAAACCGCCTTTGTCGGCGGAAACTTGAAGTTTTCAGAGTCTCTCACGCGGGCACGCACTTGACGCGTGGCAGGAGCGATGTCTTTCTAGTAGCGCACAAGTAGCGCTCCAGTGAAGCTGAACATTGGACCTGTTACACGATATACGTGTTCGAGAATACAATAATACATGGTAGATCGTAATATCTCATTAGTCACTAGCCTGCCTGCACTTCTCCTCTAGTAGAGGAGATACTGGCGCAAGAAAACACAAAGCACGATACGCCGAGTACAAATCAAGCCCCAAGTTCCAGCCGAGAACCATCGATAAATTGAGGAATCGAAGCACACGAAAATATCAGTGCATCCGCGCTCAGCGCCAAGCACTGGCTGCGGGGCAAACACGCTGATGCTTGGAAATGACGTCCTGACGAGACAGTTTCTTGGAGCACATAGGACAAGTCACTTTAGCCTGTAGGTGACACGTGACCATGTGCCTAGCAATGCTGCCCTGTTGCATTGTTTCTCCACATCCGGCCCAGTGGCACCTCGTTTGTCGAGTATCAGAGCCGCCGAACCCATGGTGTGCGTGTAAGTGGCGGTTCATATGGGATCTGGTGGCCTGCACCATGACGTTACAGATAACGCCACCCTCCGTCCATAGACAAGGGTACGAGGCACCCAATGTCCCGCTATACAGCTCGAAAGTGTAATCCACGTTAGGACGAAGAATGACGGCAGAATTGTGGAGTGGAGGGGCGGGGGGATGATGACAACTGGGAATCGGCAGATAGTCATCCGTGGAGTTGACTTGAACGTTCCCAGCAGGCCAGGAAGATTGTTGACAAGGAAGGTTCGAATACAGAGGCGGACATAACGCGGAATGGTGAAGAGAAGGCGGAGAAACACCATAGGTTGTATTTGGAAGTAGATTATGTGGGGAGTGAAAAGAACCCCACGGGCTGTATGTATCAGAGGGTTGGAAAAAGCCCAGATCACTGCAGTCTGTGGAAGTGCCGTCCAAAGATTCCCTCCTGGCAGGAAAATGCGAGAATGATGAATACGCGAGTGATGGAGAAGGGTTTAATTCGTCATGATGCGGCGCAAATAACCGGTCGGAGAGCTGAAAGTGGCTACTAGGGCTTCAGAAATCAGAATGTTAGAAGGAAACATTCTTGTACGATCCTCACTCTGTGTGTTGCGTGTACAGACGTGGGGTCGTACGTGGTCGTAAGTGTGGATCACTGGACATTCATCAGGACCTGGGGCTGTTGACACCGATTTCCATACTTACGCGGCACTCACACCACCTGGCTCGAGAGCGGATGGGTTGTACTGATCATCATAGGGACTGGTTTGGATTTGAAACCGTGAGTCAGGGCTCTCATCAGAAGTTCGACCACTAACCATGGTATCTGAGTCATTGCCGAGCGCGTAGGCTGAATGTTATCGGAAGGATGCAAGTGATGTGCGATGACAGTCAGAGTCCCATATGGTTGGGGATCAATACGATGACATGAAAAAGGCTGACGGTGGTACCAAAGAGGAGGGAGAGCTATAAATTGGAGAAGAGACAATTTAAGGCAGCGCTGAGAAATGGTCGGTCGCATCGGAGGGGTGACTCGATAATTGGCCTCCGACAGCGGTTATCTCATCTGTTTAGCACCGAAGCACACGTGTGCACCTATTAGAGAACAACGGGGATAACAGCTGACTGAAGCAGGGGGTGAGAAACATCTTACCAGCGTTACGTGAGGGGTCAAGATGATAGACAGCCGCTGATGAAAACTAAAATATCCTTGAAAATTTGCGGAAACTGTTCGCTCCATGAGTGCTTTACGAATGATGGTGGTGAGAGACGGAAAAGCCAAGTATGGTCTAGCGAAAAAGAACAGGGTGTTGAATGACCCCTGTGGCCTCTCAAAGTGAAGACCTACACTTGAATTAGCAACTTTGACGCAGTACCATGGGTTGGATAATTATTTATCAACAACGTGGCCGTTGTACCCCGTCTTGGTGCGGGCTGGAGGGGAGAAAGGCCGTACTACTTAGAAGCAGAACATCAACGCCATCGAATTCTTTGTGGAGGCGATAGTAAGCCCGGGGAAACGCACCGTGCTTGGAGGTCATGGTAGAATTAGATTCCGCGGACGTCCCCGTTGTGCTGATCAACGAATGTCCTAGTGAGCTGATAAGAAGGTATTGACGGCACCTGTCATGTAATAGTTTGGTGACCGGACTAGTCATGGGATGTGTTGAGTTGTCTACTTGGTATCGCCTGAATTGTTCAACCCTTAACCAGGAAGGACGAGCGCTAGGGACTGGCAGAAATAGCATCCAGGCTTCCAATGCATTGGACTTCTCCAAGCACAAACGATGACTCGTCCTACTGCCTGCGAGCAAGTGACGAAACCAAGATGGAAATCGATGGTCGATGGACATGCCACGGCCTTGAGGCCTTGAGGCAGGGCATGTCGGATCCATTGACAACCCAAACCCGGCGTCAACCCTCTCCCCAACCCGCAAAGAGCCGATCTTGAAATCAGACCGTACTGTGACATCAGGTTCAGCCGAATAACCCGTCCATACAGAACCTTATTCTGCAAGATTACCATGGCAGGCAAACCAGAGTGAGCACCTCACTTGCATCGAAGTAGCGAACCAACTTCCTTTACACTGCAAACAGACGGGTGTACAAGGTCGCGCTATTCGGTGTCACTGGCTGTGGGAAGAGCTCAATCATCAACCTTCTCGCTGACAAGCCGGTGGCGAACGTATCTACGGGTGTGGAGGCTTGTACCAAGCGGGCACAATGGTACCCGGTCTCAGTTGGAGAGAAGACCTTTCGATTGTGGGATACGATGGGCTTTAACCAAGCCGAAGCAAAGGACATCAACTCGTTGGCCCCCTATGAACAGGCCCACGCCCTCCTGCAAAATTTACAAGGAGGCGTTGACCTTATTTTGCTCTGTGCCCGCAAAGACGGGGTCAACGCTTCGCTTCGTAACCTCTATTGGCTGCTGGACAGCTTTTTCTTTCGTGGTCGGGCGCAAATAGCCCTCGTCTTGACCCACTTTGACACGCCCGACGAGGAATGGTGGGATCGCAACAGGCACATCATCGCGCAGAGATGCAACATGCCAGTCCAATTTCTCCCTCATGCATGCATCACCACTGCTCAGAACGGATCCCCGCCAACCGATTCCATCTACGATCAATCGCGGCAGGCGCTGACCACGCTGCTGCAGGAATATGCTATCACTCCAACTCCACTGCGTCTGGACCTGTCGTCAGAGGTTGCCAGCGCAGAAGCTGTAGAAAGTTTGAAGAATCACTGCCAACTAAACATTCTCGATGCGGCGATCTTGGTGGAAAACTTTAGGTCGCCGAAACGGCCCTTTCGCGCGATCCTCTTCGGAGATGCGGGCGCTGGAAAGAGCTCGGTCATCAACCTCATCGTTGGGGAGTCGGTAGCAAACGTCTCCTCTAGTTTTGAGAGCTGCACACTGGATTTCTGCAGTTACGAGATCAACACGGGATTACACCAGTTTTTGGTCTGGGACACAGTAGGCTTCAACGGGGTCTATAATGGGAATGATGTGTCCAGAAAGGCCTTGGAGAACGCTGCTCGCCTGGTTCGTGATCTGCACAGGAGAGGCGGTGTTGACTTGCTTGTATTCTGCAAAAAATACGGCCGGCTTACGCCCTCGGAATTGAACAACCTTAGGCTCTTCCGAGAATTCCTCTGCGAAGGCCAAATTCCAGTTGCGTTCATTATCACGCACCTGGAATCTCACATCCCAATGGAGAAGTGGTGGGAGACGAACGGGGAGGGCCTTCTCAAAACGTGCAATCTGAAGGGGAGTGCGGTAGCTGGGCACGCATGTATCACGTCGGCGCTGCACGACCCCGACGACCAGAAGCTCCGGGACAAACTATCGCTATCCAGGCAATCGGTCCAAGCTATGTTTGAGGATTCGATCACCTATGGCAGCGCCTTCAACAAGGACGAGGGGATGTGGGTCATGTCGTTCTTGAAGAAGGTTGTAGGAATAGTTAGGGTTTCATCAAAAAGAGAGAAGATATCTGCCAAGAGCCTCATGGACCGGTGCGGTTTGACCAAAGAGCAGGCCGAAGAATTGATCAAGTTGCTCCGCACACGAGGTCAGTCGTCATATTTATGCTGTCGGCTCACAGCTTACTGGCAGAAGCAGATTCATGACATTCGCGCACACCGTCTGAGATTTCCTAATCAACTATGTCACAATATATACTATGATACATTGAACCAATCATAAATCAGCATGTGGACTTTTGCAGTGGCGTGTCACTAGGTCACGAACAAGCCTCTGCGCCTCCTCGTATTTTACGCCCTGGTGCTCCCAAGAGGGGTGAGACGGATCCCAAGTATTGAGGCATATGTGATCAGCAAATGGGACTTGAACGGCGGATTTTAGATCGTCGCCATTCGCCTCCCACCACTTCTCAGTGGACCCACGGCGAAATTCAACGCCACTGATGACCAGCAACAGAGGAACGTCTCCCTGGCAGTACGTCTTCCAGATGGTACGGAGTTGCGTTACCTGCTCGTTCGACAGCCGGCCACGGCGCATGCAGTACACGACGACATCAACACCGCCACTGCGCTTCATACGTTTCTTGATGGCACCCCAAGGTGACGGACGACGTTCCAACCCAAGCGTGTCGTAGAATCTGAGCATGAGATCGGGGTGCGACGATGTGTCGCCCGCAATCGCGCTCAGAGGGATGGGATATTCCACGATGGCAGCGTGAGCAACGCCAATGTCGCCG
>JBBPQR010000556.1:0-10250 GCA_038092615.1 Boletus sphaerocystis | reverse complement strand
CCCCTTGTGCACTATGGGGAGAACAACTTTATCCTTATTTATAACGGCGGACGACCGTATATGCAAGCGTGTGACTGATGCTTTTTCAGGACTATCACGGAGTCACCGAGAACGTGAGGTTCCAATCTCCTTAACCCTGGAGTCCGGGTTGCAAGCAGTTGTGAGGAACGACGGAGCGAAGGGCTCAACGTCGAGGAACGTGGAACGATGTGGAAGAAGAGGATGTCGGCGACGAAGTGTCGAGGACGGAGAGTACTTTCAGAATAATGTAAGGACACAACTCAAGGATCACGCAAAGTGCAATGATTTACTCAAGCAGGAATATAATATTCTGAAAGTGGGGAACTACTACAAGATGTCCTTACTTATATACTACAAGCCTTGAGGCTTACTCATGTTTACCATGAGGTATGATGTCATACTACGTCATAGTTCTAGAACGGTCTGGACTGTGTGATATTGTGAAATGTGAAAGAGAAAGAAGTGAAGAGAAATAAGATCCTAACATAGAATCAAGGTATGGATCCCAGTCGATGTAGAGCATAGGACGATTCGAGGGATCCACAGTTATGGGGGTGAGTATCGCTAAAGGCGCTGTCCTCCAGATGTCATATTGTCCCGTAAATTCTGAAATGCCAAGAGTAAGATCAAGCATACATGATATCCCTGATCAATCTGGCTTAGAATCACCTTAAATCTGACGAAGGAAAAAGAAAAAAAAAGTCGACCATGATATGACGATTCATGCAGCGTCCGATAATAACAATGTACCAATCTCCCGCTTTAGTTCTTCGATTTCGTGATCCGGGACGCTGTGACGCCATATCCATGCCTCTATCTTCTCCAACACATGATCGCGCCCTCCGGGACGTACACCCTGTTTCCCATCAAACCCATCGACCAACAGGTGCACAAACCTTCTCGGTTTCTCGTAAGCCCCCAGAGCGAGCGCGGTCGTTTCGGGAGTCAACTGGTCGTCTGAGGCTATGAGGAAGATGGCTTGCATGACGCAAACCAAGTCCACGATGTAAGCCATGAGGATTTTCACGTCCTTTTTACTGAACAGACGCTTTCAGCGATAGCAGATCGTTTGTAATTATATCTTTTTTACTTACGCTTCTTGATATGATTCGTACGCCATCTGTAGGACAGTGATCGCGGTGCCCGCGATGGGAGCTATGATGGCTAACGTGACGTCTCCTGACCCTGTGAGACCCCTTACCAGCCCCAAACCTTCAACGAGCAAACTGGCAAAGGCGCTGCTAAAGGGTAAATTTGTGGTCAAACATCGTCTCAGGGGATCTTATGGGGCGAGATCGATAACGTACACATTTGACTGTGTATCAGAGGCCATTCCAGGGTTGTCGTCCTGGAGCAAGGCTTGGGTGATGCGGTCATCCATCAAACACTACGATGTATCCAAGACGTGGTCGACTCCAGCAAGCGATGCAAAGGGATGGAAAATCGTACCTCGTCAGGGTCGTTAAAGTTCCAAACAGTTACAATGTCCTTGAGAATGACTTGCAGACAATGCTTCAGCGTATGACCGCGAAAGACGGCGCTCTTGAAGAGCATCTTCCAGTATCCTGTGATTATTGCTAGAAGTCAAAGCTGAACAGTGCCTTGAGTATGGACACACTTTTCTTGCCAACGCTACGACAGAACACGTTGAGAAAGTGTACATCAGCAGACACCAAAGGATAATTACGCTATCGATAATTCAATCTTGTCCTTGATGCTGACACGCTGAGCAATGAATGCAACGACCCGCGGTGCTTCTCCGATGTGATACTTTGCCATGTTCTCGTCCGTGGCCTTGACGAGGTCGGAAAGAGACTCGGCGTAACCATCTCTCACTAAAGTATCATCAGAGCCTGATAATTGAGCCTGCGACGCCGCTCTGACGTACCAGAAACAGTGACGTGCGTGATGTCGTTTCCGGCTGCTTCTAGGAGAGGCGCAATGCAATGTTCGTTTAGGCATCTTGCCCTGCGATGTCCTGGAGTCTCGCCTTCTAGCATATCGAGCTCCACCTGCGACTCTAGCACATCTACTTTAGTAAGTACGACGACGAGGGGAACTACGGAACGTCGGTAAGTCATGCGACCACAACGTAACAAAAGCAACATACTCGTGCCAAGAATTTCATTTCTGCGTCGTAGAAACTTTTCCACGCCTGCTTCAAGCAGTCGACCACCAGAGTAGGGTATCTCCAGACAGAGCCTGGATTCGTTTGTCAGTGAGATTGACCGACGCAGCGGATTTTCTTACCAAATCGCATGAAGCTGATCCTTGAGACGGGGCATGGCCTTTCTTCTGGCAACGAATTGCTTCACAATGTCTATATTATGTTCGTCAGCGGCCTCGAATCCAAGGGTGTCATGGACCACGAATCGCTCGTTGGTCGAAGAGATGAACTCCTGATCGATGTTGGCAATACCACGAGTGGTTTCAGAAGGTTGCTTGAAGGCAAGCCTTAGCTAAAGGTACACCGTGCGAGACGGCCGAGTCACTCACTACATTCTTAACACCAAACACCTTGCGAATCAGCGAGGTTTTACCAACGCCTGACTAGAACCAGGTAAGTTTATTTCTTCCCGCAAGATTGACCGTTACATTTCCAATAATCAAAATTCGGAATCTATGGGCAGAGTCTTGGTATATATCATCGGCAAGTATGCGCCAGTGGCAACTTACTTTGAACAAGACTGGATGATTTGACTTGTAGTCGCAGGCAACTGCCAAAATGCGTGAAGAACGAGTATAAACGGGTAATAAACCACAAACCGAGTGATAACCGGTGACCACGACTTCGACATTTCTCGCCTTTTTCCGATATGCTGTGAGTGAAAGTGAGAGATCAACGACGCCATAATCTGTGGAACAACCCACATCTTACGCCTTGTTCATCACGCATACATTCGATGTCACGTAGATCGATGTCAATAGCCACGTCTATCGACTTGCGTAATTGCGAACTACAGGCGACGAACACCGAAATCTGATCGTCTAGGTCGATGGCGCTAAACCCATGGTCAATCGCTTGCACAGATGCGGAGTCAACGTCTCACATGGGCGGGTCGAATTCCTCCTGGTGCGTTTCGCCTGCATGTATTGTCTTGCGAATATCTCTTAATGATTCAAAGTTCTTGGTCCCAAGCTTGATGGATCCGATTGTTTTGCGGGAATCCCTCGCGAGACTGATGTCAATGGCTAGAAGAGATGAGCAAACGCAGTTTCCCCCGAAGAGATATGCTCGTACCTGATACACAGAGCGTTGGAGGGGCAGTTTCATGATCGGTGGACATGTCTCGGTACGGGGGTGGTGGTCAGCTCGACAAGGTTTGCCAGCCTTGTGAATATGCTGTGTGTACGCTGTGCATACATTTAGACACGTCGGTTCACGTGGGGGGGACAATGAGCGCTCGAACAGAGATGTGTTCATAAGGCTCGAATGAGGAAGGTGTGTTTTTCAGTTACCGCCACCAACGATTTCCCCCCTGCATGTCGAATGCCGCTGTCAGCTCGTTCTCGTAGCCCTACCTCCTCCATATCAACCTCTGGCCAACGTTTTCCAATTGGCACCTCTCCCCGCGCGACCCGTCTCTCTCGCTCGTCACCCAATGACTCTACAGAATCCCTACGAAACCTGGAGCTCACGGACGGACCCATGATGGCATCGACAACGATGAGACACGCCAGACCACGGTCTTTTTCATTCTCTGGGTTCGACTTCCAGGCGGATCTTCTTCCGCTCAGCGAGACCATCAGCGAAGCGGACGTCTCATTCAAGGAAAGTCCCGGGGCAGAGAAAAGTATCACTTTGGTACAGGGTACGCGTCTTTCGTCATCCTTTACGTTTCAGTTTTGTTGCACGGTCGAGCGTCAGGTATCGGGTTAGTCGTTGGACTGCAGGTATCTGTGATGGCTTTGTGAACGGTGTTTATGGTACTGACTGCTGACCTAGATTGGCTCTGGAATATTGTGCGATTGGTTTTCGCTCCAGTGTTGTCGTGAAACCTGACAGCACCGCTCAGTTCCTCGCCAGGTGTCATTGTTGCTAACACGCATAGCGTCGGGGCAAGTCTAGCGGTATGGGTTGCATCCGGGTTGCTAGCTTGGACGGGCGCGAGTAGTTTTGCAGAACTTGGGTATGGTCACTTTTTACTCTACATTTTACAACTGATTGTTTTCAGGTCAAGTATACCTTTAGATGGCGGCGCCCAAGCCTACTTGTCATATGCTTATGGACCTCTCGTATCATACCTCTTTGCTTGGACAGCCATCTCTGCACTCAAACCAGGTTCGCGGGAGACTCCAACCTCCCTCCCTGACCTGAATACTCAGTTTTTGACGCATAGGCAGTAATGCAGCTATCAGTCTCATTTTTGCTGAATACCTCAACCGACTCATGTGGCACATTACCCGTGACCAGGTGTCACCCGACAGCATCCCCCAATGGTCTATTAAACTCACTGCGGTCATAGCAGTACTTTTGGTGGCTGCCATATGTTCAGCTACAAGGAAGATGGGGACGAGAGCTTCGGTCTTGTTTACTGCTATCAAGGTGCGTGGCTTTTGATATAGACGTCCTAATGGACGATTCATTTTGTCGATGGCGTTAGATTAGCTCGTTGGTATGTTGCGTTTCCTTCTTTCTTGGGACAAGAGTACAACCGTGATTACAGATATTGATCACGATTTTGGGCCTTGTACAACTGGCTAGAGGACAGGCGTCGGAATCGTTCAAGGAGCCTCTATTTGACGGTGCGAGCAAGAGCCCGTCGTCGTATTCTCTCGCGCTTTATTCTGGTCTGTGGGCTCTTGATGGTTGGGATCAGGTAAACTACGTTGGTGGGGAGATGTATAACCCAGAGAAAAATATACCCAGAGCAATCCATCTCAGCATGGCGATCGTCTGCGTAAGTGATGATTCTGCACAAACCAGACATGGCTCATGTGTATCAAAGATATTATTCTTCCTTGCGAACGTGTCGTATCTCGTCGTACTGGACAAGGCCACCGTGGGTATGAGTAACGCTGTTGCGCTCGATTTTGGTCGTGCACTGTTTGGACCGATTGGTGGGGCCGTTTTTGCCATCTTGGTGGCAGTGTCCTGTTTTGGTGCTCTCAATGGTAGTGTTTTCCTTGAGCCGGCTAGTCATTCCGTCGCTCATTAAGTAAACAGGGGCGACGTTCACGAGCTCACGGTTGATCCGAGCCGCAGGGCGAGAAGGATACCTTCCCGCTGTGTTTGGCAAGTTGAACAAATCGCGTAAGACACCGATAAATGCCATCCTGCTACAAACGGCGATGACCATTGCGTTCATCGTCGTTGGGGGCGGGTTCCGATCTCTGATCAACTTTTCGGTGGTGGCGTCTTGGTCGTTTTACTTTTTAACCGTGCGTCAGGACCGCCTTCTGGAATGCTGTGTAGAGCTGAGTATGATGAATAGGTGCTTGGGCTGGTTATACTGCGTATCAAGGAGCCAAACCTGGAGAGGTACGATTGACAGTCAAAGATTGGTTGTTACTAATGATATCCAGACCGTACAAAACGTGGATCATTACGCCCCTCACATTTTGTGCTGTTGCGATATTTTTGCTGTGCATGCCGATTATTGCAGCACCGCTGGAAGCTGTATCTGTTCTTGGTGCGTGGACCAACGAACCCATCTCGGGCAGTGTGCTGATTGTTGCACAGGTTTCGTGCTTGCGGGCGTACCAGTGTACTATCTCACGAACAGAGAAGAACAGGGCAAGGTTTCATTCCTGTTGAGTGAGTCATCCCGATTTATGAGCCAAGATAGTGGCTGAGCACATGGCTAGGTTTCTTTGGGACTCTTATCGATCGGACACGGGGACGACCAAACGCGGGTGTTGGGTGGCAAGCGGTATCTACGGAATCAGACGAAGTTGAGATGCGCACGAGATGAAGAGAGAGTGGGCATCTCCGCGGATGGGCTCTGGCATGCTCATATGTCGTCTAGCTCGGTAGCTAATGATGAAACGAACATATGGCCTGTGTCAGCGTGAGATTTTGGATGAGGACTGGCTGTGACGGATGACTTAAAAAGCTTGGACCGGAACTGAATCGAGTCTGTATCTATTCCACCATCTACAGTTTACAATGGTACGTGTGCACGCGATGTGATGAAGACTCTAACGTGAAAGCGACACAGGGCGAATACGAGTTTAATGTCAAGGTACGGCACACGCGTTCGAGTGGGAATGGGAGATGATGGCTCGAGTTTTAGATGTCATGCGGAGGGTGCTCCGGAGCGGTCGAGCGAGCACTGTCGAAACTGGAAGGTGGGTACGATGTGAGGGGTGAGATCCGGTTGATGATGATGCTGGGCAGGCGTCACGACCTACGATGTGAGTCTTGAGAAACAGACGGTGGTGGTCAAGGGCGACGCATCGTACGACGTTGTGCTCGAGAAGATCAAGAAGACTGGCAAGGAGGTCTGTCTCGTCGCCGTCGCTGATGACTTGGTCGTCGCTGATCTAGCGTAGGTGTTGTCTGGGAAAGCGATCTAATCGGTTTGCATAATTTACTGTAAATAGTCAGACTTGGTTACTACTCGATGACATGGATTCAACACCGTCCGAATGGATCACCGCATATCTGACAATACATTCGCTCAGCGTTCCAAGTAGACGCTACTCGTTCATCCTCTGGATCGCCGTCGTCTTCGTATTCCTCGTCTTCGCCGTTCTGCACTGGACTGGTTCCAGAGGCGGCGTGTGTGGTGCAGTCTGGTCGAAATGGTCTCTTCGTCGTCGGTCCTGGCGCAAGAAACACGCCTCTCAGACGAAAAACAAACTCATCTCGCTCCCTTCGAATGCCCAACTCCTCTCCCTGTCTGTCCTTACTCTCGCATCCCTCGCACTCGCCTTCGTCGGCCCAGATTACTTGGCCCCGAATACAAAGGTCTGGCAGTTCCAGGCGCGCACCTCCCAGCTTTACGACACGTCGACGTTCATACCATACATGCCCCAATATACAATATCAAAGTCACTCTGGTCCTCGTCTGCAAGGACTGGCCAGATCGCATTCGCCCTTCTTCCCCTCTGCGTCCTCCTCGCCCTCAAGGCTCCTCCGTTCGCTATATTCGCCATTCCCTTCATGATCCAACTCTACTTTGACAAGCTCGCTTGGTTACACAGATGGGCCGGAAGGCTCATCTGGTTTCTCGTCTTCATCCATGTCGTCCTCTGGAGTATCCAGTTGGCAATGGACGTTAATCCTTCCACAGGTCGTGTAGCATATGTCTATGCCTGGTCTTATACTCCATTCATATACGGTTGGATCGTACGCACACTCATCCTCCTTCTCCACCTTCCGTATTCACCCGACCACAGGCTTTCACACTTCTCACACTCATCATTCTTCTCTCCCTGCACCCCGTCCGCCGACGCTTTTATGAATCATTTTATATATTGCACGTTCTCCTCGTCCCCTCCATGCTAGTCATGGCGGGGTTACACCACCCAACCGTTGCCTGGTGGTGTTGGGCAGCCCTTTCGATCTGGATCGGTGAACGTCTCTGGCGGGGTACCTGGTGGATCTACGTCAACGGCATCCTGGGCGGTGTAACACTTGGTCTATCACTTCCTCCATCCAACTCTAAGAATTCACCACAGAATACCTGGGAAATGGGCCATGTTCACCACCCTAGTTTCGAATCCACCTCGACGCATTTTCCTGTGAATACTCGGTCGCCGAGTCCCCTTGACGACTACTACCTCCATAGTCGCACCGTCTCTCCCGATCGCGATGCCCCCACGTCTAGACTTCCATCGCCGCCATCTCCCCCACATCCACCAGAGTACCCGCCCCGAACGCATTTATCATCCACTTATATTCCACCCTCTGGTTATGTGCATGCTGAACTTTTGTCAGGACGCACTGTGCGCTTACGCATCATCACCCCGGGCTTCTTGCCATGGTCGCCAGGTCAACATTTCCTTCTCAACATTCCATCCGTCTCTCTCTTCACTTCCCACCCGTTTACATGTGCTTCTGTTTGCGATGAAGAAGCACCGACAGACGCAGGGCGCATCATGGTATTCCTCGTACGCGCGAAGAGTGGTTGGACACAAGCTCTTTGGAATCTCGTGTCCCGATTGATAGCGGAACGATCCAAGGGAGAGGCATCTCTGATATCTACAGACACTATGCCCAAGCATGGTGTCCTTTTGCGTGCATACATCGATGGCCCGTGCGGGAGTGCCAAGCGTGCGAGGTGGGGGAACCATTCGACCGGGATCATCATCACCGGCGGTTCGGGTGTGAGTTTTGGTTTGTCCATCTTGCAGTACATGTGTATGTGCATGGCAGGGAGGGACGGGAAACATCTTGGAGGGCAACCGGGTGGCTGGGGGTGGAAGGGCGCAGACCTAAAGCGCGTGCGGTTTATTTGGCTCGTTCGCGAATACAGTGAGTGGAGTTGGTTAACCGACGTGGATTGAGCGCTAAGTGAGTTTACGCCAGGCCACGTTCAGTGGTGCGCATCCATCATTCGCCGCTGCACGTCCCTCGTTCCCCCGTCAGCTCTTCAGGTTGACATTTTCGTTACAAATTTCAAACCGATCCCAATGAAATATCCCGCTTCCACGCACTTGTCCTTGGGCCACACCAAATCCGACGACGAACTTCAACCTCCTCACCCGAATTTCGTACACGAGAATTCTGCGCATCTTCGCACTGGATCTGCCGAGTCCGTAGACAGTCACGAAAGCCACGAGAGCGACGTCGACCTCAGCTACTATCTCGGCGAAAGCCTGGATGACGAGCCACCCCCAGACGAGATACACATTGCACACGAGACACACATGTTGGACCTCACCAATTTCGATGGCGATGTGGATGTGGCGCTGCCTGGTGAAGCATATCTTAGCCGCAGACTGAGGAAAGAGGGAAAGCTTCGGCGACTGCACTCTCGTAGGCTCCCACCCATGGAGAGGGTGAATCAAGACACTCGGCTATCATCCCCCTCACATGCCCGAGACACACGTCAAGCCTACGTTGACCAGCATGCAACACCTTCACCGTCGTCTCGTGTACCTCAACCAATCCTGACCTTGTCTGTGCAATCGACTGATAGGCTCCTTCCTGTTTCACCCCTCTCCCGACAACCGCACTCGGCTTCGTCCGAGACAGACGTGTACTCGCCCCTCTCACACCACTCAGAATCTCCACTCCACGCGTATTCGCCGTCAAGCTCGATGTCTGGTCTCCCACCGACGGTGTCACTCGTTGGCTCGAGATCGGTCGCGTACCCTGCACAAAGCTACCATGATGTCAAGATGGAACCCGAGAAGCCCCGTGCAGTTCATTTGCCACCACCTTTGACGACGGGCGTGCACTTTTATGACTCGCATTCGGCTGCTCACTCGACGTTGACGCTTGGTGCTCCGGATTCGATCCCATTCGAGATGGATGAACAAGAAGCGATTGACGTTAATGTCGTTTCTGAGCACGCGCGACCTGGAAAACCCAAATTGGACAAGGTGATCGCCGACGAGGTGCGAACATCCAAGGGGGCTATTGTCGTTGCATGTCGGTCGGCTCTGTTTTTATGCGTCTTTGTGAAGTTGATTTGTGCTAGGTTGCGGACCCACGTCTCTGAATGCGATGGTACGCAAGGTCGTCGCTGCGCAAATCAATCCCGGGCGGATACGCAGAGGCGACATGCGTGGTTCTATCACGCTCGTGTCCGAAGAGTTTGAATACTGACATTGTTCGTGCAGATCATCATCGTCATTCTTTTTTTTTTCGACATTCGTTTTGTGATATGCACGTTTTATGGGACTGTTTTAAAAGCACTGTTCATACCCGCATTCAAACTTGGACATGGATTGTCGGTGGACGTTTTCATAGATTATTGATTAATTCGTTGCGCTGCTGCGTAGGTAAAAGTTTATACTGCCAATGTCAATGTGTGTTTGCATGGCCTCGGATGTCGAAACCCACCTGCGAATTTTGACTGTCCTTTCGCTGCTCGGTCGGGTCCTCGTTGCAGCATTCATCATACCCTCGACGTACTTGCTACCTCTGTTTGATAGTTCTCCACGACTCATCCTAGACACGACATGGATCTCCTCGTTGCTTCGTTGGGATGCATTTCACTTTGCACACGTCGCGCAGCAAGGACATGCATATGAACACGCATGGGCATTCTTTCCAGCACTTCCGTTCATCATGCGTTTGTCGGGGGATTTGCTCTCGCGCGCGGGGCTCAGCT
>JBBPQR010000555.1:0-10271 GCA_038092615.1 Boletus sphaerocystis | reverse complement strand
TTGGTGTCTAGAACTGTACAGTACCTATATAAGGATATACCCTTGACCCATGGCGCAAGGCTATGCTATAAGGCAGTGCCGAATGCTGTACAAGCTGTGTTTGCTGTGCGGGCTGTGTAAGGCTGTGAGCCAGGCTATGCGTGGAGATGAAGGGGCTGTGCATGGCTGTGCACTGGGCTGTGTGACATGCGGCAGTGCGAGGCTGTGTGCGGAGATTAAGGGAGGCTACGTAAGGCTGTGTTGTGTGATGTGCAGCTATGATCGGTACAGCCTTCGGGTAAGATCCGTTGGTCTGTGCGCAAGTCACGTGACTAGTTTAGGGCAGGCCTCTAGTAGACTTGTAGACAAGCTATGGCGGGCGTGACTGAGAGATAGGGGCTAGCAAGGAAAGTGGCCATAGCGAGTCAGGAAAAATAGGGAAAAATATGGAAAAATAGGGGAAAAATAGAGGGATCATAACAGTTCCCATCAATGCCCCTCTACCTCGCTCCCACCCACATTTCAATGAAACATGCTTTAAATGCCACCATCTTGGACATTGCTGAGTCAACTGTAGGTGGTACTGCTACCCTATCTGCAGCACGGATGCACCTGGCCATACTCAAGGACAATACCCTAATCGCTGCCCTTGCCCAGACACCTCCTCTGCACTTATCTCTGTCCCACCACCTCATTGAACCTGCCATATGGTTCCCAGCAACTCCACCATTCCCCACCATTGCCGTCGCTCAGTGTCTCCTGCTCACCTGCCCTCCCCTGATGTCGAAGACATCTTCGACAACGCAGCATTCGAAAATATCACTGGCTCTCCCAGACCCTCTTTGCGGGAGTTCTGACTTGCCCGTGATCACTTCATTTCTCTTCTCTCTCCACATTGACATGGACCTATTCCCTTCTCTAGTGTTTCAGGCATAACAGGGGGGTAATGTTACATTTCTTTTCTTTTCTTGTACTCCTTTCTTCAGATGAGGACCAACCTTACTGACACATGTACTAGTCTTATGCTCGCCTCACTCTTGGACTCGTATTTGGCCATTTGGGCCCCGTCAAGTATTCCTCACCTTGCTTACTC
Source organism: Boletus sphaerocystis (assembly GCA_038092615.1). Taxonomy (NCBI): domain Eukaryota; kingdom Fungi; phylum Basidiomycota; class Agaricomycetes; order Boletales; family Boletaceae; genus Boletus; species Boletus sphaerocystis. The sequence continues at coordinate 9,199 of JBBPQR010000555.1, read as the reverse complement.
ATTGTTGCTTACTCCTTTACTGATGCCGTCACATCACTTACTTGATTTCTATTGTTAACTCTGCTGACTAATCATTCTCTCCATTTCCATTCCATTCCAGCCAATTAGTCATCCCCTCTTGGCCCTAGTATATAAACCTTTCGATATCCGCATGTATTTCCCCACACTAGTCTTACCTAAACTCCCACCTGAGTTCCTAGCTCCAATACATCTCTTCCTCCTCTCTTGTCCTTGGACTTCTCTAAGTCATTGCCCTACTTCTGAGTGAGTGCTCTTGTCTTAACCTCGTCTCAACGACTATTGCCATTGATCTCCAAGCCTTACCTTCGCGGTAGTGGCCCATTGTCTTGGTTGGAAAACCTCCAACATCTTCATCTAAAGGAAACCCCTTGACGTAGCTCTTTGGAAGACCGTTGTCTTCACCTTTCAGGTCTTTGCTTGTCCACATACCAGCCAAGTGTAACACTCCTCCCTTTATCAACTCTCTCATCAATGAATTCACAAACATTATAGTTGCCCAATCTTGCTCTGGCTTTGGCTCTCTCTCTGCTGGATCTTGGTTAGTGATTTCTTATGGAATCTAAGGACATTTAGAACCTCATGAATAGGAAGTACATTATCCCCCATTTAGACCTTCCTCCACTCCTTTTCAACAAGCATCCACTCAGTCCCATGGATCACACTCTAGTAGAAGGATTTTTACTGGTTCTTTAGCTGGAGCCAGTGTGCCTTCTAGGAGTTCAGAAAATGATGGAACTTCTGGGGCAGATATTCTTGACCTATAGGAAGGAGAGTATGTGATTCTGTGCCATCCAGAGGATATGGAGTACAATGACCTCAAAAACTCTTTTCATACTAACCTTGATTGATGGTGTGTGAAGTGCACTGCCAGTTGCTGTGGGAATTTTGGCTAGCTTTGGTGGAGTTATAAATAATACTCACTCTTGGCTATAGAAATGCCCCCTAGGGAATATGATTTGGGTCACACACCATTGAGATACAATCATTTTAAAACTGTCATGTCATGGAAAGGCTTTTTGCAAATCATTGATTATTTGTTGTTGTTTGTTAATACAAACAAGGATATACATGTAAATAGCATGTCTGAGTTTAAAAAATTTCACACACTTCTTAATTCTCAACTTCTATTATGGTTAAGTCTCTCTCCCTCAATCTGCAAAACACCATCCTTTCTTTGCTTGATGCTAGCCACTTTGGTGAAGCCATTGCCAAGTAAACTAGTGTCAGCCCTTCTGCTATATCCAAAATTTGCTCCAAGAATATTTCTACTCTTTCCAAAGCTATTGAAGGTCATCCTTTCAAGCTTTCTCCTACCAATTTTTGCCATGCCCAGCATTTCATCACCTCTGGCAGAGCTAAAAATGCTGTCCAAGTAACCAAAGCTCTATCCAACATCATCAATGAGCCTCTATCTGCCAGTACAGTTTGTCTTCACTTGAAGAAATCTGGTATGAAGGCTGTGGTCAAGTCCAAACACCCTATTTTGTTTGCTAGAAATTGCAAGGCTCGTTTAGATTTTGCTTATGCCCATAAGGATTGGACTATAAAGGACTAGAAGAAGGTAATATGGTCTGATGGGACCAAAATCAATCACCTGGGATCAGATGGATGTAAATGGGCTTGGAAAGGGTCAGATAAGGGGCTTAGTGATAGGCTGGTGAATGGAACCCTCAAGTTTAGGGCGGGGTCTCTGATAATATAAGGCTGTATGACTTGGAAGGGAGTTGGATATGCCTCTAAGATTGATGGTAGGATGGATGGAAACCTTTACCTTCAGATTTTGAAGGATGAGCTTCAGCAAACTCTGGAGCATTATAGTTTCAATCCTTCTGATATCATTTTTCAGCAAAACAATAATCTCAAGCACACCTGCAGGAAGGTCAAGGAGTGGCTAGAGGAGTAGGAATTTAACACTATGGGTTAGCCTGCACAATCTTCTGACCTAAACCCTATAGAACATCTTTGGGGATGGCTTCAGAGAGGGCTTGCAGAGTATGAAAACCCTCCTAATGGGATTTATAAGTTATGGAAAAGGGTTCAGATGGAGTGAGAGAGGATACCAGTTCAGAAACTGATTGAGAGTATGCCTAGAAGGGTTCAGGTAGTGCTTAAAACAAAGGGAGGCTATATCAAGTACTAATAATACCCAAATACCCTTGTCAATTTAAAAGCTCAAAAAGCCTTTTCATAACATAACAGTTTTAAAATGATTGTATCTCAATGGTGTGTGACCCAAACCATATGCCTTAGGGGGCATTTCTATAGCCAAAAGTGAGTATTATTTATAACTCCACCAAAGCTAGCCAAAATTCCCACAGCAACTGGCAGTGCACTTCACACACCACCAATCAAGGTTAGTATAGAAAGGGTTTTTGAGGTCACTATACCCCTGGATGGAAGACAGTCTTTTAGGTGCAAGGGTTATCAACTTCGACAAGCTGAGCAACTGGTGATCATGGAAGATTAGGAAGTATGGGACATCCATTTGGAGCATCCCATATTCCACCTACCCCTACCCCTATCATTGCTTTAGATACAGCATAATCTGTTCATAATGGTGAAAGTGTTGCTGAACACCAAGGTAATGAAACTAATGCAACCAGTCTGGTTCCAACACCAGACTCTGCTTCTTAACACTAGAGAAGTAGACCATTCCTCTTGACAGGTAATTTCCTTCTGGCTTTGCCCAACAGAGACTCATTCAAACTGATACCATTGGTATTGGGCAACCACCATCAATGGCCTTTGTTATATTGATGAGACCATCGTACAATACCTCAAGAGAGCTGGATGGTATTCCCAGTTTACACCTATGATGAGACCAACACCCTCTGAAATCATAGACAAGAATTCAAAATCTTCCATTGCAACATCTTTCCATCAAAATACTCCAATATTTTTTCTTTTCAAAGTGATGGTGCCTAACTTCCAGGTAGAAAAACATACTAAGCTCTACTATCTTGTAGAGCATTATCAAGAACTTATGTCACAACCAGAGCAGCAGCTATTTGGAATAAACATCTAGATCTGGAACATTCTTTTTGATTTTCAAGCTAGAATTTCCTTTTATTCAGGTGAGTCATAATGCTCTTTTTCTAATGACAAAGCTCTGCTTGCCAAAGTACTTCCTGTCCAGAGGCTAATTTGTTCTTTTAAAGATTCAGAAAAACTACTTAATGTTATCTACAACTCCTTGGCAGGGAACTACAGAAGACAAAAAAGAAGAGCTGCAGAGAAGGACAAATGTTATGCTTGGCCTTGATGAGGACAAGCAAAGACCTGAATGGTAAAGATGATGGTCTTTCAAGAGAGGTGGTCTAAGGGAATTCCTTAGACGATGATATTGAGAGTTTCTCAATCAAGACAACAGGTCACTACCACAAAGGTAAGACTTGGTGATTGATAATAATAGTCATCAAGATGAGGTTTACAAGGGAGCACTCACTCAGAAGTAGAGCAATGACTTATTAGAAGTCCAGAGAGATGAAGAGGAGAAAACAATGTATTGAACTAGGAACTCAGATGGGAGTTCAGGTAAGACTAGCATAGGGAATACATCAGAGGGTCTATATGTTTATATACAAAGGCCAAGATGACTAATCGGATGGAAACAAAAGGAAATGGAGAGAACAGTTAGTTAGCAGAGTTAAGAATAGAGGGACAAGGAATGATGTGAAGGCATTAGAAAGAGAATAAGCATCAATGACTAAGATAAGTCAGAGGGGTACTTGATAGTGTTATGCTTGGTTCGAACAAGGAGAAGTGAAAACCTGATGGGTGAAGACGATGGTCTTTTAAGAGGGTGAGTCAAAGGGGGTGTTCCTTTGATGAGGATGTTGAGGATGTTCTAACCAAGATGATGGGTCACTACCACAGAGGTAAGACTTGGAGGTTGATGACAATAGCTGTTAAGACAAGGTTACAATGAGAGCACTCACTCAGAAGTAGAGTGATGACTTATAGAAGTCCAAGCAGATGAAGGAAAAACGATGTATTGAGGCTAGGAACTTAGGTGGGAGTTCAGGTAAGACTAGCATAGGGAAAAAGCATAAATGAATAAGCAACAATGGGAGGAGTACTTGATGGGGCCCTAACGGCCAAGTATGAATCCAAGTAAAGGTTAGCATGGAGTGAGTACAAGTATCAGTGAGGTTGGTTCTCATTTGGAAAGAAAGAGAATACAAGAAAGGAAAGAAACATAACAGATGGGGCCTTAACAGCCAAGTACAAGTCCAACAATAGAAGGTTAGTATGAGATGAGTACATGTGTCAGTAAGGTTGGTCCTTATTGAAATGGCCAACCCCTTACTAATGGAGCAAGCACTTGCTAGACAAATGAGAGCCTTAGACTGAGTGTATGAAGTTGGGAGAACTCCAAGAGAACAAGACTGAGGTTCTCTAGAGTAGCAATAAGCCTTATATACTATTCTACTTGTTTGTACATGTTTGGTGTTTAGAACTGTACAGTACCTATATAAGAATATACCCTTGACCCATGGCACAAGGCTATACTAATAAGGCTGTGCCAAATGCTATACAAACTATGTTTGCTATGCAGGCTATGTGAGGCTGCGAGTAGAGATGAAGAAGGCTGTGTGACATGCAGCTATGATCCAGTACAGCCTTTGGATAAGATCTATTGGTCTATACACTAGTCATGTGACTAGTTTAGGGTAGGCTTCTAGTAGACTTGTAGATGAGCTATGGTGGTTATGTTTTGGAAGATAGAGGCTAGTAAGGAAAGTGGCCGTAGTGAGTTAGGAAAAATAGAGAAAAATAGGGACAAATAAGGAAAAAATAGAGTGATTGTAACACTACCCTCTCTCTATGAATTGGCTTCCAGATGATTGAACAGGATAAGATATGATGGCATTTCCATAGCTGATTCATCAAAGTCAGTGAATGATGACAAGAAGTTATGTTGGAGCATGTGAATATGATGTGGCATGACTGGGTGAGAAGTGTGGAAATTGGTGATAGCATCCTTTGATCTGGACAAAGTTGGATAATGGTTCTCACATGTGATCCTCATTAGTGTAGCCCCTCCAATGAACCAAGTATTCTAGCTATAACTATGTTTTCATTTTGTGCCACCAGCCCTCAAACTTAAAGAGTTCATCTTTGAATTCATCCAGATCAGCAAATATCTCTGAAACGGCCAACCCCTTACCGATGGAGCAAGTGTTTGCTAGTCAAGTATAAGCCTTAGAACTAGTATGAAGTTGGGAGAACTCTAAGAGAACAAGACTGAGGTTCTCTGGAGTGGCAATGAGCCTTATATACTATCCTACTGTGTGTGTACATGTTTGGTGCCTAGAACTGTACAGTACCTATATAATGATATACCCTTGACCCATGGTGCTGTTATAGTTCAGGACCTTACGCTGCGTACTTTCATTTTTTTTATCGCATCGGACTTAGTCGTGTTCACTTTCAAAGTCACGTGACCTAGTCACCTGACTTACCCCTTTTCAGGATCACGTGACATTCTGCTCTTCTTCATCACGTGACCTCACACGTGACCGTGGGACAACACGTGACTCGAGTCTAGGCCGGGTCCAGACTCTCGTCTTATCTATGATGTCACGCCTCATGGTTACCTTGCGTTTTCCTCATGTTCTCTTATCATCAACTTTCCCTCACCGGCCCTCAAGTATTTAGGACTCAGACGACCTACCCTAAAGCACCTTAGTATCCTATATATACCATACCTCTCTGTCGTCTTTCCCCAGTCCTATTCACTTGTCTACTCTCCACTTGGGGCCTGGACTTTTGATTACTACTCCTTCCATACCATTGCACTTTGCCGTCTCATCCTCGTAATCGGATGCTACGTCGTTACCTCGTTTCTCTACCTATCAACCAATACAACGTTCTCATCATCATCGTCATTGACACCAACGTCCCGCGTGTCATCTCCATCAATACACTCCTACAACCTATTAACTAGGTTGTACTCGTTTAGGTCTTGGTCCCGTTTCAGGTGCAAGGCTATGCTATAAGGTAGTGCCACTTGCTGTACAAGCTGTGTTTGCTGTGCGGGCTGTGTGAGGCTGTGAGCCAGGCTATGTGCGGAGATGAAGGAGGCTATGTGGTATGTGGCTATGATAGGCTGTGTACCGGGCTGTGTGACATGCGGCTGTGCAAGGCTATGTGCGGAGATTAAGAGGGGCTATGTAAGGCTATGGGCCATGCTGTGTGATATGCGGCTATGATCCAGTACAGCCTTCGGGTAAGGTCTGTTGGTCTGTGTGCAAGTCACATGACTGGTTCAGGGCAGGCTCCTAGTAGACTTGTGGACGAGCTATGGCGGGCGTGATTGAGAGATAAGGGCTAGCAAGGAAAGTGGCCATAATGAGTCAGGAAAAATAGGGAAAAATATGGAAAAATAGGGGAAAAATAGAGGGATTGTAACAATCTCAACTTTCTTAGAAATTTATACTGTACATTAAAGGGTGGTAGCATTGGTAGCAGTTGTGGTGGTGGAATGGTGTTTACCTTAGCAGTTAGGTCTAGGATAGCTTTGTTCACTCCATCAAAGGTTCCTGTGAGGGGGATGAGTTTGCTGACATCATCAGGTGTAGCAAGGAGATCCTTAAGGAGGACAGTGGGGTCAAATGGTGGGAGTGCCATGATAGGTAGATAATAGGAATAAATTTAGTTTGAGAGATGAAAGAGGAAACTATAAATTTGTACAAATGGAAAAACAATTACTTAATGGAGATTCAGAATCTCGGTATTGGAATTTAAGTCCCAATCTTGTACATCAGTATGATGGGGCCAATCTGTAGCTAAGCCGCCTGGCTAAAGAGGAGCTAAGACACTATCAGAAGTTTCTAAAAGAGGAACAGAAGAGAAAGAGGAGGATTCTACTAAGTATGGATGGGGAGTATCATATTTCTCTTTGTAAGTTTGTACAGCATTATAGGTGAAAATGCAGCTGGCTAGGAAAAGAAGGGTCTGAAAGTTTACATTGTTTAGTACCTAATCAGCCCACTTAGGTTTAGAGGGCTTAGGGTCTGTTGGATCCTCCTATGTGGATGTATCCCAACCTGCTAGATCCCACTCATTAGTTGTTGTGTCCTAATCCACATTATCTCCTTTTACATGTTCAGTATTATGCTTGGCCTGAATAGGGACAAGCGAAGACCTGCTGGGTGAAGATGGTGGTCTTCTAAGAACTCAAATCAAGGGGTTTTCTTCTAAATGAAGATGATGTTGGAGATTTTCCAACTAAGACGATAGGCCACTACTGCAAGGGTAAGGCTTGAAGATTGACACCAGTAGTCATCAAGATGAGTTTTAGACAAGAGCGCTCACTCAGAAGTAGAGCAGTGACTTATAGAAGTTCAGGAGACAAGGAAAGGAAAAAGACAATGTATTGAGCCAGGAACTCAGGTGGGAGTTTAGGTAAGACTAGTGTGGAGAATACATATGTGTATTTAAGGGTTTATATATAAGGGCCAAGAGAGAATAGCTAATTGGATGGAAAGGAATGGAAACAGAGAGAATAATTAGTCAGTGGAGTTAAAGATAGAGACAAAAGGATGATGTGATAGCATTGGCAAGAGAGTAAGCATAAATGAGTAAGCACAAGTGAGAGGAATACTTGATAGGGCCCTAATGGCCAAGTATGTGTCTAAGGTAAAAGGTTAGCATAGAACATGTACAGATGATAGTGAGGTCAGTCCTCATCTGAAGAGAAAGAAGTACAAGAAGGAACAAAGAAGAAAGAAATGTAACATTCAGTGGCATGGCAGGATTAGCACATTCAGAGATACCGAACTTGAAGTGGTAGGAATTGTATGTGATGTAGAAAACAAAAACTTCCTATTTGGGGATGGTCTAGACAATGATGAATATGAAGAAGATGAGGATGGGGAGGAGAGTGAGACAGACGACAGAGGCAGAAGGCAGATTAATGTAAAGGGCAACTATGGCAATGATGAGAAAGGTTTGGATGATAATGCTTATTTCTTTGGAGAGGGTGGTTTGTTGCATCATTCAAGTTGATGAGCCCTCTTAAGTAGTTTTCTGTGTGTGGACTTAGGGTGCAATGCAGTCTTACTCTGGTGGAGAAGAAGGTAGTTTTTGTGAAATTCAAACAGAGCTGGTTACACTACTTGAGGGGAATGGAAGAGAGTTTCTTCAAAGCCAGAGCTACTTATGGAAGATACCCTGGTATATGAAGGTGGAGCAGCCAGGTTCAAGTGAGGACAGTAGCATAAAGGTGGGTTTTTAGGGCAATACAAATATGGATTTATTGATACAAAGAAGGGATCAGGAAATTCCAGGGAGATGGATGTAAAACTAATAGCCATATGGTAATGTACAGGAACACAGAGTACACCTCTTGTCCTAAATGGAGATATGTAATGCTTAAGATAAAGAGGAGGGGTAGGACCTCTAAACCAATGGCAAGGGATGAGATTAGTGCATGGATGAGGAGTAGGACTTCTTTCTCTAATCTATAGTCATGCCTCAACTCTGGCTCTAGCAGCGCAGACTCTCTCGAGAAGGTGCTGTCTATAGTACTCTTATTGCTGTTGTAATCCAAACCCTTCATGAATAATATTGATCATCTCTGTTAAGATAAATATTACATGCAGATTGATGGGCAGAGGTGGTCAGTACATACGGGTGCTGTGTTGGCTATCTTTGTCATCTACCCTGGTTGATAGACTATCTCTCCAGATGGAGGAGAGGATAGTGTGAGGCTGAGGGTAGAGACAGATGGGGTTCCTTACTGATGGAGCAAGCGCTTACTAGCCAAGTATAAGCCTTAGACTGCAGATGAAGTTGGGAGAACTCTAAGAGAACAAGACTGAGGTTCTCTGAAGTGGCAGTGAGCCTTATATACTATCCTATTTTGTATATATATGTTTGGTGTTTAGAACTGTACAGTACCTATATAAAGATATACCCTTGACCTATGGCATAAGGCTATGCTAATAAGGCTATGCCAAATGCTATACAAGCTGTGTTTGCTATGTGAGCTATGTAAGACTATGAGTGGAGATTAAGAAGGCTGTGTAACATGCAGCTATAATTCAGTACAGCCTTTGGATAAGATCTGTTGATCTGTGCACTAGTCATATGACTGGTTTAGGGCAGGCTTCTAGTAGACTTGTAGACAAGCTATGGTGGTTGTGTTTTGGAAGATAGGGGCTAGTAGGAA
>JBBPQR010000554.1:0-10286 GCA_038092615.1 Boletus sphaerocystis | reverse complement strand
ACCTCACCTAGTGTGTTACCAACAGGAACACGCACGTTGTCGAAAGTAACATAACCGGTTCCTGCAGTGGTGGAGTAACTAGTCTTGATTTGTCGTGTCTCAACGCCGGGGCCACGCTCAACCAAGATGACTGTGAGGCCATCCTATCCAAAATATGTCAAGTACAATAGTCAAACTTAGTTGTCATGACTCACGTCTGTCCTGCAACCTACTGTAAAGCTGCATCAAGTGGTGAGACCAAGACAGAACGGAATTATATCCCGGAAACTTACTAGTCAGCAAATCTGACATTGAAGTGCAGTGAATACAAGTCGAAATCGCACAATAGCCATCACTTACGTAGCATTCGTGATCCACTTCTTCGACCCATTGATTATCCACTCTTTCCCATCTTCACTTAGTTTGGCAGTGGTCTGGAGACCCATGACATCGCTTCCAGCCATTGCTTCCGAGATAGCGAGACAGATGAACTTTTTTCCAGACAGGACATCAGGCACGACTTTTGCCTTGATTTCCTCTGAACCGAAGTTCAGCACAGGTGGGAGACCTATGACTTTGCCTCCGAGCAAGGCTGAAAAGAAGGGGATGTGTAGATGAACATGAAGGGAAGAATGAGCACTTACCATCACCATATCCTCGCGCACCACATCGGACAAACTCTTGAGTGATAACAAGCTATGCGAATGAAGGTATGAAAGGGAAGGCAGGATCAAAAGACAAGGATGCACACCTCATGGAAATAATCAAACTGGAAAGTGGAATGCGCTCAGTCAATGTAATTTTTCAAAAAGAGAGACTAACCTCTTCCGGCTTGACGAGGCCACCCATGAGTGTTCGACCCTGCAGATGCTTCCCGGGTCCCATACGCATAGCATGCAAATTTAGCTCGCTATTATGCAAATCAATCTGCGTTCGGGAAACAGATAGGGGTTACTTACGCCATTTTGTCAAAAACAAGTTGGCTGGGGCGTTTGCCGTCTTCTTCACGCGCCTAGGAACCAAAATTCAGCAAGCAATACAAATATCTTGATAATCAAGTACCTGGGCATCATCATATACCACTTCATCAAAGAATCGTCTGACAGCCTTTTGGAACTCGCGGTGATTCTGCGAGTATTTGTCATTTTTCGGGGAAATGGGGCCGAGATGTGCCTTACATCAGAATAATACGGACTGAAATAACTGGGCGTCAACCAGGTAGGCTCAGCATAGGGAACTTGGCTGATTCCGCCGACCACTCGGCCGTGAATCACGCTCTGCTGGCCTTGGATTGTACCAATCTGAAGGCGTTTATATTGAGGGCGCTGCAAAACTTCATGACGATGGAGCCCATAAAATGCCTCTGTGGCATCCTGACCAGCTGAAGAGCAAGCGTGAGATCAAAACGGGATAAGCTGAACTCGAGTAATACGGACCGATTTCTCCGTCGAGCAAAACGGAAGCACCTCCAGGGTGAAGATCTTTGAAACGGGAGAGATTATAGACCTTGGCATCAATCACAACCCACTGAAAAGAGATGAGCTGAAGAAAGTATCGGGGCGGACACACGTACGAGATCATCTGGTGTGTTGTGCTGTGGACAGTTAGAGATGTTAGAGAAGGCATGCGGAAGGACTTACCTGAGCGACCTCTTCGAAGGTGAATTCTTTGAGCGTGGTTGCCATGGATGGTGTGAGTTGAACACAAGCAAAAAGGGCGGTCTTGTTTTATTCGCGACGCTGGCATTCATATACTGCTCGGTTCCATGCACGTGAATTACTCAGACGGCCTAATCTCGGCTCCAATCCAAAGGGTGCTTGCGGCTTGAGAGTCCGCTGCTCATCGGGATCGGAGTTTCAACTCTGGGTACAATTAAACCCGGCAACACCCGAAAGTTTTCAACATATTGTAATGCGAATAGTAACAAGACTGCAACTGTCTGACCTGCACACGCCTACGCACATACCGCCGTCGCGAGCGATCTCCGCGACGTTCCCGAATTTAGTCGCCCATTCTTGGGTGATATTGCGGTATATGCTAGCAAAACTTATCCAAAATGTTCGATCGGGGCGCCATATCGATTAGATTCTTGGAGCTCGGACGATCGAGATTCGCATCAGTACTGGTGCGCAACCCTCTCCTAACGCATTGACCAGATCTTTCAAGATACATACTTTTTGGCCTCCAAGGAATTTCGTCGTCCGAGTCGTCTCCGTCGTTCCTATCTGAGCACATTCGTTAACATGTCCCACCACTCTTTCTCGTACGCATGTCCCTCACGACCCTACGGTTTGACTGTGTAGGGTTGGACGCAGTGATCCGCTACAATCGTGTCGAACCTCGGATAAACTGGTCCAATGAAATGGTCCATTACTGGATGCCTGCTCTATGTTGGCATGTCTCGAGTCCCTCCACATTCTGTGCAAGTTTTGATCACAAAGGATCACCTTTGAAGTGAACGCTGAGCAGGTCCTGGCTACAACGCATGGCGTTTCTTCATCTTGTAGCATAGTGTTTCGGGCTCTCTAAAAGTGGACCGCATTTTTCAAGACGATCGATAATACGCGTAATTGAAGTAGTAGTTCCCTTGAGGAACACCTACATCGCCCATGTACATGTCGAACGTTTTCGCGCAGAACTTTCTTCCTGGCACAGCATATCCGGAGCAGGGAGGCGCATATTAGCCTTGAATCGAGGCAACATAATTGAGTGTGACGAGGCTTTACCTGAAATGTAGAAGACATGAAATGGGCGTTTGAACGGCAAGAATAAATTACACCATTCAATGGGCTTTTTCGGATCCCGTGCTGGGAAGCATGTGGTATTAGACAGAGTCGGAGACAAGCGCCTGATCCTACTAATGTCCTATAATTTCTCTCTGCATCGATGAGCTTTGCACACTTTACTCAAGGAAATTTGACATACCGAGAGCGAGTCAACACTTCAGGCTACTGCCAGGAAGCAACCTTGGACCAGCTAGTGAGTGCCCAGTAGTGTCATGGAATGGTTCAACACCCGTCCATGTACTATCCGCGTAACAGCCTCGCTCAGCGCCGCGTGCAATTGAAAGCTTGTGGGTTCCCACGGAAACCATAGCTCTACTTCCACATTGGGTGTCATTTGCTTCGGTTACTCCCCTGCGACGGTGAACTTGGACGCTCCAGTTCGCGCTTACTTCTCTCCCATTCATCCTCCTAGCATAGTTCATCAAGACACTACCACTTTAAACAGACCTCGAAAGACGGTCTTGTCAGTAAAGTCATGCTGTACTTGGCGTCAGCTCACATGAGTGTTGTAGAGTGTCATGCAGCCAGCCCCTCCCCGCCTTGATCCAGTTGCCCAGGAGGAGGTCGACGCGCTCGCCGCCGAGATCGCCGCACTCCAAGGGCGAAAGCAGGCGTTGACCAACGAAGCGTTCCACGTCCAATATTCCATCCTCACACTGCAAAGTCGCATCGCACAGATCAACAACGAGACCTTACCGATAGCCAGATTGCCATCTGATGTACTCGCTATCATCTTCGAGGAGAGCAGATGTCTCCTAAATCAATGGCCTGGTCCTCAAAGACCTCTTCCTATCGAAGTCCAGCTTTCTCACGTCTGTTCTCAATGGCGTCAGGTGGCACTCAGTACCCCATCTCTGTGGACAACTATACGAGTCCCGATTCTTCACAAGGAGATCGCCGTCAGGACTTATTTCCAACGATGCAGGCAGTGTCCCCTCGATATCCATATTGGCCCAGTGCTTTCCGACAAGCGTGTTATGGATATCATCTCGTCACTCCTCATTCCCCGAATACCCCAATTTCGAGAGTTGATCCTCGACACAGAAGACCGTCAGGAACTCTTCAGTGTCCTTGGACTCCTCGTCAACATTGCTGCACCCCATCTCCGTCGATTGAAAATATCGAGCCACGACCTCATTCGCGGGCAAGGGGCTTTCCGTCGCTTCGAGCTTTTCCGACATGGTGCACCGTTACTTGCGGATGCTCGCTTGAGCGCCATTCCAATCACGTTCCCGAAATCCCCCATAAAAACACTTCATTTCGATCCGCTACCTGGCCCTGGAGCTCCGCTCTCTAGAAGCGACCTCCTGAGCATGATCTCACCGTTCGCATCCACTCTCACAACACTGCATCTCAAGGGTTTCGTGAGCGGGTTCCACGAGGAACCAGGCAGCGTGCCTGTGGTACTACCTGTTCTCCGCGAGCTTCTTGTTCACGGAAATGCTCTGATTCATGGCTTCAACGTCTTCCGCAATATCTCCACGCCCGGCCTCCATTCCCTTACATTATTTGCCGTCAAGCGACATGCTTTGTCATCGATACACAAATTCATGACGCGGATATGTCCTGAGCAATTCCAGGGTTTGCGTGCCCTCCATTACATAGAGGGTGATATGGATGATGATCTGGAAATATACCTTCCGCATGCGACGTCGGAACTAACCCACCTTTCGGTGACAATCGGGCACCACTCGCAGCTTCTGCGGCTCTTGCTTAATAGCGATAAACAAGCGTCATTACACGGAACAACTCCACTGTGGCCAAATTTACGTACGCTATCACTCCACCTCGCTCGACCGTGGATGCAAGACAGGGATGATGCAGATGCAGACGAGGAAGATGATATACCACCCATGATGGCGATGCTGCTCGACGTTGTGCAACAAAGGAAATCTGTTGGGAGACCACTGGATATCGTGCAGTTCGAAGGCTCCAATGCGCGCGCGTTCCAAGAGCAATTCGGTTCGGCTCTTGTCAAGTCGCATCTACACGTGGAGATGCAGGTTATTGTCCCGTCGCATTCAAACGATTTCAGACCTTGCGACCCCGATTGGGCATATACTGGTAATTTTTATGGATCACAGTATCGTTCACATGTGTATCGGAAGTTGCAAGCTCAGGATTGGGGGTTGGGGGGGCCGGGACCGAGAGGGCCTCCGACGATCATACATACCACACCATGAGGTGGCATGTATTGTAATTGTCAGTTGTCGATGCAACGTGTGTGTACATATGGTATACGATGGCAGCGAACTGTCGGCCCGAACAACCACGGAGGTGTGGACGCTCATGAGTCAACTACGATCATGATGACAGTCATCATGAGACAATGGGGACAGTGGGCCGGTCCCACCTACATAAACCAGCTTTCATCCGTTCACACCGCTGGTCAAGTGCGTTGAAATTTCCGTGGCATTGCCCTGCCTTGCCTAGTAATACTCCAAGAAGCTTTCCGAACAAGGCAGCCTGGTACGTCGCCCGATATAATGCAGACATGCTCTTGGCCTCTCAGAAACGTGTTTTCAACGTGTCTCGTAGCTCCCTTTCTCTACCCTTTAACCCGGAGAGTCCATGGAACATATCCCAATTGAACTTTTAGCCATTCCCCATCGTGCGTATCCGTGAACTTGACCTTTGTGCTGCACTGACTCAGCAGAACCCGAATAGTAGCAGATCAATCCATGGCCCTCTGTTATCTCAAAGACGAAGCCACCTGCGCCATGAGGCTGAAAGACGAGTTGGAACAACTCACCACCCAGATCAGTGGGCTTCAATCTTCGCATGACGAGCTAGTCCGTGTTATGCGCAACCTCCAGTCCCGGGCAGCGCGCATTCAAAACGCTAAAGCTTCAGTTGCTCGGTTGCCATCCGATGTGCTCGTCATGATATTTGAAGAATGTCGTCACCTGAACCCTCAGTGGTCCGGCGTACTCAGTCTGCTCCGTCAACTCCCCGTCGAAGTTCGTCTGTCACATGTTTGCAGCCAGTGGCGAGCTGTGGCGCTTTCTACGCCGAGACTCTGGTCCTCGATACATTTCCCATTCGAACATAGAGAAGAATCCCTTGGTGAATACCTCAAACGATCGGAAGGCAGTCTTCTCCAAGTATTTTTGGGTCCATGGGCCAAGTACTCGAATCTAGAGCGTACTCTCACGACCGTGCTGATGCCGCACGTGGGTCGTTTTCAAGAACTGGTTCTAGACGCGGTGTCTAGAGAAACACTCTCCGCATTATTACTCGCATTCCGTGATGTGGCTGCACCCTCCTTGCAGCGGCTGAGGGTCATGTGCAGAGGCACCATCGTCACACACGGGTCGCTCCCGGTAGTAAACATATTCACAAAAGGCGCACCGCTGCTCACGGACGTCCGTCTTGACAATGTTCCCATCATACTCCCCAATCCCGGAGTGGAGACCCTTTCGTTTTCCGTCTACCCCGGTTCGCAGTTTCCCATGTCACGGGGTGGGTTTCACCAGGCATTAGCTTCCTGCCCTTCTTTGAAGACCCTCCACCTTCGTGGATTCGTGGAACTCATCGCCCAGGCGCCCATATCCCCGATTCACCTTCCTACGCTTCGGGAACTCGCGGTCAACGGACGCGTGCTCGCGAACGGACTCCGTCTTTTCGATCTCATCTCCGCACCCAACATTGAGACACTAATTCTCGAAGACGTAAAGGCGCACTCGCTAGCATCCATCCACAAATTTATCGCGCGCTCCCACCCACATGCCTTCCAGTCGCTCACCAGGCTCCGCTACGTCCGATGCGAATTCGGACCCGACATGGATGTACATCTCCTCCGCGCTACGCCCAGTATCTCGGATCTCGTGCTCAGCGTGGATAGGAACATGCATCTTATTCGGCTTCTTGTCAACAGCGATAAGCAGGCGGCCATGTGCGGATGTCCACCGATGTGGCCAGGTTTGCACACCGTCACGCTACATACACAGGGGTACGGTGGCCATGGTCATACCATCGGTGCGGCCGGTGTCCCCGTGAACGAACCGTCGCCGACGATGCTCCTCCTGCAAGAATTCATCACGTGCAGGAACCTCCTCGAAAAGCCCATCTCACTCCTCCGCTTGAAAGGGCCCAACGCGGGACCCTTTAGCAACGAATTCCACTGGGGACTGAACCAGGCGAAGCAGTACGTCCCCACGCAAGTTGTTTGTTGTCAGATGCCCGCGATGCTCGTGGACTGTGGGTATAATGATGACTGGGCGGCGGTCGCGGAGGCGTATAGCAACCAGCTCCGTCAGTTCTTGGCACAGGTGTCGCTCGTTCGACATCAGATCGCGCCTGTGTTACCTCCGAATTTCAACATTCAGCATCTGAGACGCCGGATCGGTGTACCGACGTGATGCGGATGGCATGATCTTGGGGGCTTTTCTTTTTCTTTTTCTTTTTCTCTCTTTTTTTTTTTCGGGCGTCATTATTCTTTTGCTTTCCTCTTCCACGGGATCACGATGCATTATTATCCATGTCACTGCACTTCATTGTTATCAACACCTCCATCCTCACTACAATGTCTTGGAATCAGACTCATAATTCTCAGGGAATCGATATCTACTAGTACACGTATTAGCAATCTCGATGATGCGGCATAGGCATAGTCTTTTTTTTTTTTTTTTTTCTACACTACCGTTGCTATTTCTCTTGGTATCAAAGGGGACTACACATTCTCTCGACTCCCACAGCGGAGGAGGGTTTTTTTCCTGCAGTGAAAACAACGCACAGGCACAAGCTTGGCAGCGTGATAAATATTAACACAGGATATCCATGGCAGTTGGCACAGGCTATAACGGTACTCGGAAAACGAACGACATTTGACTATATGTACAGTATACTTGAGTAATAAGTGTATATGAAACTAAAGTTCGCTCTGTAGTACGCAGGGTCCGGGTTGGACGACATGACACAAAGTTTGAAACGAGCGCAAAAAGTGTGTTGTACGTATATGTTCAGTTTGTAACAAGTTGAAACGCCTGGTTTGAATGCGAACCTTGCGAGTCGAGACGCCCACAGCACTGCAAAGATTTTAAAAGATGACATGTACGCGAGCACGCGCAACGCATCGTCCCTAGCACCGTTAACTTGCATCATTTCGCTTTCATAACTTGGCTTTCGCCTTTGCCTTGCAGCTGTCGCGTGTTTCTTCGCCAAGTGCGCCAGCTTGAACGAGCGCGTCCCTCTCTTCTGCCGAGAAGCCCAGTTGTATGAGAATGGCTTCGTTGTGGGTCCCAGGCTCGAGTATCTTTGGAGGCGACCCTGCGTGCGGAGATGAAGCGGGTGTTCGACTCAGCTGAGGATGTGGGGCGGGGCGAAAGGAGCCACTCGGATCCCTCGACGCAGCTTCTTCGGGCGTCAACACGGGCACCGCACACGCATCCGAATCTATGCGAGATTTGAACACACGATCGAAAAAGCCCACCCTGCCACGTCAGAAAAAAAAAAAACGGACCATGAAAAACTTCTGCCCAATAATCTCGCGGAAGCGCCTTGAAACCCTCTTCAAAGTATTTCCTCAACTCTGGCCAGTCGTCTTTGGTGAACTGTTTGGCGCGGGTTGGGGTCCATTCCGTTTTTCTACCATTGATTCGAAGGGCGGCGTTGAATCGGTCGATAAAGGTGGCGAAGAATTGGGGTTCGAGGCAGCCGAGACTCATCCATTTCCCGTCAGCGCAGGTGTAGATGCCGTAAAAGGGTGCGCCGCCGTCGAGGATGTTGGATCCACGTGGTTTAGAGAAGTAAGGGGAGTTTTTGTAGGTGTTGAGGAGAGGAAAAGAAGAGACGTAGCGGGTGCCCGAGACCTGCGGCGAGATGTTGATGAGAAGAAGGGAGGTCTTGTACGGACGACTTACCATATCGGTGTTGACGACCTGACCACGTCCGCTCTTACCGCGTTCGAGGAGTGCCAAGAGGATGCCGGTCACACACAAGAGACCGCCTCCCGCGAAATCGCCAAGAATATTTAGCGGGAAGCTGGGTTTCTCGCTCGTGCCTGGGAACATCTAAGGTTGTAGATGTCAGTGGGGAGGATATCTGTAGATTCAGGCCCGTCGTACAGATAAAACACCACTGAGAGCAATATAGTTGATGTCATGACCTGGAAAGGATACTGTCAATGTGTTGTCGTTCATTTGGGCATGATCGGAATCATACCAGCCATAGAAGCATACGGGCCTGTATTCCGATTAGTCCGACTTTCGGCTTCGCGGGAAGATACACTCACCTTCTCGAGGATATCTAAACCGGGTGATGAATGTTTGAATGATGAGCGATTCACAGACAAAGGTAAAGGACTCACCCGGCGATCCGCGCATATATCAGCCTGTCATTCAGCCCCTTGTTGCTCTCCGTGTCGTGGAATACCTCCGGTCCAAGACCAAGTCGCTCGAGAACGCCGGGTCTGAAGGGGTCGATGAGGATATCAGCTTCGGTGATGAGACGTTTGGCGATCGCGAGTCCGGCTGGATTCTTGGTATCGAGCACAATTGAGCGTTTTCCTTCGCAAAGTGCGTCGTTTGTGGGCGCATAGGATGGCCTGTCGATGCGGGTGACGGAGGCGCCGTGGTGAACGAGAATAAGACCGGCGAACGGAGCTGGCCCCAAGCCTGCAAACTTGTTGGAATAGCCAAATAGCCAGTTAGTACTGGTTCTCCTGTAGCCTGGGACGACGCACCTCGACTACCTTGAGTCCTTCCAATGCCATCGAAAGGTCAAATGTGGGTGCCGGTGGGGGATGGAGGGGAGGGTGAGACGAAATTTCCAGGCGGCGGTACCTTTGTTTTATGTTTCAGCATGATTAGTGGTCACAGTGTGATGTGCCGGCAGCGCAGGTTATTGTTCGACGCGGCCATAATATGTACTTTGACGGACATGGCACTAGCAACTCATCTACCCTGATCCGAGACCGGTCTTCTCTTCTGACATTATGTAGTACCCTGAAAATCATTAATCATTCTTCAATCCCATCCAGCCTGGTTTTCTGTGCCGCTACGTTTCCCCTTGGCTCTTTCATTTGCAAGTGGATTGGACCGACGTAGATGCAGCAACAAAGACACGCGAAGTCCCGGTCCAACAGAACCCCAGTGCCAACGAGAGTAGGCTGCAAAGATGTTCGTTTGTCGAGTATGATGTGATGGATGGACAGAAATCGAGTGAGCGGGCGCCGGGCGTCACGCGGTATGGTCCCGTGACGAGTCTCGTGTGGTCTACATGTTGTACCAACGTCATTGTGGCAATGGCGGCCGCGAAGATACAGTCAAGTGGTATGAACGGGCCGGATGGTCCCGTGACCCGTCCAGTGGATGTTGGCTTCGTCCAGTGACACATGCAATGGCTTAATATCCCAAATATTCGGGGATCGTGGTAGTCTTGTCGCCCGCGATGAGGGGAAGTTCAGCCATTCTTTTCCAGATTGCTGCAGCCCACCTTACCTTTGCTGCCCGAGATACTGATACAGGCTTGTCGTCATTGACCCTCCATGGTCCTGCATCAATTCCAGATCAATGGGCGACT
>JBBPQR010000553.1:0-10302 GCA_038092615.1 Boletus sphaerocystis | reverse complement strand
AGTAGACAAGTGAATAGGACTAAGGAAAAGACGACAGAAGAGAACGGTATATATATGATACTAAGGGAGTTTAGGGTAGGTCGTCTGAGTCCTAAATACTTGAGGGCCGGTGAGGGAAAGTCAATGATAAGAGAACATGAGGGAAACGCAAGGTAACTGTGAGGCGTGACATCATAGATAAGACGAGAGTCTGGACTAGGTCTAGACTCGAGTCACGTGTTGTCCCACGGTCACGTGTGAGGTCACGTGACGAAGAAGAGCGGAATGTCACATGATCTGAAAAGGGGTAGGTCAGGTGATTTGGTCACGTGACTGTGAAAGTGAAAGTTGTTAAGTACGATTAGGAGAAGAAAATGAAAAGCGTAGCATATGGGTCCTGAACTATAACAAAATAAAGAAGCTAAGTCCGAGGAAGAAGTAGTTTTCATGCAGGGAAAAAGAACAATCTCTTTGGAAAAACAATCCACGACAACCTCTATAGAATCAAAGCCAAGTGAAAGGGGAAGTCCAGTTACAAAATCAATGGAAATATCTTCCCATGGGTGGGAAGCGACGGGTAAAGGAAGGAGTTTTCCTGCTGGTGGCTTTGATGAACCCTTCATGAGGGAGCACACCTGACAGTGTTCAATGTATGTAGAAATGTCTTTGGTGGCTCTGGGCCACTAGTAAAATTTTCAAATGGAAGCGATAGTACGGTCACGGCCAGGATGACCAGCGACTAGAGAATCATGAAAAATAGAAATGAGTTCATTATGAAGAGAAGGGGGCACAAAAATGATGCCGTTCGAATTTCTGAAAAGTCTGTCCATTGCGTAGTATTTGTATTCATTGACTGCATCAATGTTTAACCTAGAAGATTCCATGCATAATTTAGTTTCAAAATTTGATGCAAGAGATGTGGAGGAGATGGCTTGAACTCCTGTGGAGCCAAACCCTTTGTCGTTTCATTCTGACTCGTCAAGAGTCTTTGATTCTGATAGTGTTGGGTTTTCTATTTTTTCAATAATTAGTTGTGCAATGCGGTCAAATTTAGAAACGTGGAAAGAGGAATCGGAATGGTTGAAGAGAATTACACCAATTTCTCCCCTATAATCGGCATCAATGACTCCGGCCATGACGTCAATTTTATGCTTGAAGGCAAGGCCTGAGCGTGGTGCAATTCTTCTGTAAGTGCCAATGGGGAGTTGGATCTTGACATGGGTGGGGATGAGTCGTTGATCGTGGGCAGGGATGTCAAGATCAGTGGTGGAGTACAGGTCAAAACCTGCGGTGGAGGTAGAGCCATTTGAGGGTAAGTGAGCATCGGGGGAGGTGAGTTCAACAGGAATAGATAAAGAAGATGAACGAAGAACATCAGAAGTGAAAACAGTGATGTTTTCATTTAATTTATTGACGGCGTTGCCGTGGTCTGGGCGATGAGACAAAGCATCGGCACAACTGTTTGTGTTGCCGGGATTGTAAACAAGGGTATAATTGAACTCTTGTAAGAGTTCATGCCATCGTGCCTGGCGACCAGAAAGTGTTTGTGGCTTTTTCCAGTATTCAAGATTTTTATGATCTGTCCAAATCTCAAAATTAGCCTTTCCAATGAGGTAATGACGCCACTCCTCAAGAGCGCGTATAATAGCTAGCAACTCCTTGTCATAGACTGGGTAGTTGCACTCGGCAGAAGAAAACAAGTGAGAAAGAAAGGTGCAAGGGCGCCATAACTTATCCTCCCCTGGGACTGACAGTACCACCCCGGTGGCAATATCGCTAGCATCTGTTTCAATGCGCATGTCCTTCGAGGAGTTGGGAAAAGCCAAAAGTGGCACAGTTGTAAACTGTTTTTTAAGTATGTCAAACACCCTTTGTTGTGCCTCCCCCCAGACGTAAGGGACCTTTTTCTTGGTAAGGTCGTTAAGGGGACGGGCAATCTGTCCAAAACCGTTAATAAATCGTCAGTAATAATTACATAGTCTGAGGAAGGACTGGAGTTGTTTTAATTTGGTAGGTGCCGGCCAGTCAAGGATGGCGTCGACCTTTTTTGATTGCATGCCGACACCGTCGGCTGAAACTGTCATGCCCAAAAAGTCAACTTTGTCAGCATTAAATACGCATTTTTCGGGTTTTGCATAAAGGTCGTTCTTGTGAAGCCTGCGGAGAACTTCCTTGACGACCTCTGAGTGTTCTTCATCGGATTTGTTTTTTGTATAAATACACATGTCGTCCAAGTAGACGATGACGACGGCATACATGTCGTTGAATATGTCATTCATCATCTGTTGGAAGGTAGGCGGACTGTTAGTCATGCCAAAATACATTACAACGGGCTCATAAGCCCCGAGCGGTGTTACAAACGTGGCTTTCCACTCGTCGCCTTTTTTGATGCGAACGTTGTTGTATCCCCACCTAAGATCAAGGCAGGTGAATTTGTCTGCACCTTTAAGGTGATCGACAAGTGCTGAAATGAGTGGAAGAGGGTATGAGTTTTTAGCTGTGCCCTCGTTTAGATATCTGTAATCCATGACAAGGTGCTTTTTGCTTTTTGGGGATAAAGAAAACTGGTGCTGTTTGAGAAGACTTGGAAAGATGGATATAGCCCTTCTCTTGCTCAAAAGCTATGAAATTATGAACTTCTTCAAGTTCCGCATCAGAAAGAGGGATTACCCAACCCTTTTTGGGTACAAAGTCGGGCTTTAGGTCGATGGCGTGGTCCTATGGTTTACAGACCGGCATTCATTGTGACTCGTTTTTGCTGAAAACATCAAGGAACTTGTGATATTGGGGAGGTACCTTTTCAGCGAGGCCCTCCTCGATTGATCATATAGATGCATTCCAGATGCCATGGACGAGGTTAGCTGCGTTGATCGTAACACAGTTATGAGTGCAGCAGCAGAAGTTTTTTGTTTTTTTCAACCCAGTCGATGATGGGGTTGTGGCGTTTAAACCAGTCGTAACCTAAATAAATTTTATGAGTTCCTAGATTAGTGACCAGGGCATCAATGCCTTCAGAATGTCCTTGGTAAGATAAGACTAAGGAGATGTAATCAGTGATGTTACCGTATGATGATGTTGAGCCATCTGCGTTAGAGATAGAACGAGGAAGGGATAATTTTTTAGTTGGGATACCAAGTGATTGTACCCATTTTTTGTCCACAAAAGTCTGGCAGGCACCAGAGTCAAGTAGAGCTTTTTTCGTTGTTTTTTGCCATTTGTTATCGTTTTTGTAATAGATGTCGGTAGCAATTTCGAATTCATCACCATTGGGGATGATTCTGAGGTTAAGGTTAGCAAGGGAGGGTTTTAAAGAAGAAAAAGATTTGATAGAAGTATTTTTTATTTTTTGAGGAGAATTAAGCATGCTGTGTTTTACTTCTGGCGCTGTGCTCAAGTGAGATGCTCCTTTAGAAGGCATAGAAGAACTAGATACTACAAAGTTCAATGAGTTATCACCAACCAACCCACTGTCCATCTCCCCTAAGATCGCGAAACGGTTATGAGACAAGGAAGAAGAAGCATAAGAAAAAGAAGAAAAAGTATTGTCCTTAGCCAAATGAACACCCCCCAGGTTCACTCGGCCTTGCCTTTTCCCTTAAGTCCGTCAGCAGCTAGCTGCTGGGCTTGTGCCATGAACATATTGTAATAAAATGCCTTAGCTGCTTCTGTCTGCCACGGCAGGGCAGATGAGAGTGCTGCTGAAGGCACAGGGTCAGAGGGGATGGTAGTGATGTTGGTTGTCGGGGCTAACTCGATTTGTCGAGTGTTGGAGCAGGGCAGGATGTAGCGGGTTTTACCCGTAGTTGGGTCGAAGACCAGACGACCACAAGCACGGCGAGGTTTCTTGCAATTGCGAGAGAGGTGACTAACCTCCTCGCAGTTGTAGCACTTGTGGGTTTCTGTGGACGATTGGACAGCCCGCATGTTCATCGGTGCCCTCCAACCGGGCTGCATACCGACCTTGGTAAATCAGGGCTCGTCCTGAGGTCTGGTTGGGAGTGACTGGCGTTTGAGGTGCATCATGGTGAATATTTTGCCGATTTTGTCGGCCTCGAGCTGCCAGTTCGGAAGGTTGTCCTCGATGGCAGGGCTGCGCATTGAGAGCTGGAAGTATATTTGGTAATCAAGCTGCTCCTTGTAGAGTCGAAGAGCGGCGGGGGTGGTGATGTCGGTGTTCTTTCGGAGTAGCTCGAATTGTTGTGTGAAGACCTCTACTAGGAGGTTACCTTGTTTAAGCGCAATCAACTTAATGTACGCTTCTTGTTTCAACACATCAATCCTAAAGAAATCCTCAATCTCCTTTTTTAGTGTCTCCCAAGATGGCCACATGAGCGCAGAGGCCAGGATGTCTGCTCTGAGGGCAGCATATTTTTCCATGGTGATGCACGCGAAACTTTCAGCACTTCCAACCATGCAAAGGAGTACTGCAGTGGAGCGTTGACGGTTGTCTAGGCCCTCATGGCATTGGACCCAGATTTCTATTCAGACCCACCAGGCCCGGAACATTTTTCAATTGCCGTCCCAGGTGCCTGGTTTGGTGATAAGTTTTGCCAGTAGTCCGGCCCTTGAGTGATGGTCAAAAAGGGGCGACAGTGGTTCACCATCAGCGTCAACGCGGGGAAGGCGGGGAGCAGGTGCGGTGGTTTGAGTAGTGATGGATTGTTGCAGCATTTCCTGCATGTTGTTCATGGTGTTGATTACATCCCGCCATATGGGACCATTGGGTGTAACACCAGACATTCTTGGAGGTGAATCGAGGATGGAGGGGGAGGATGAAATTGGGGAAAGTTTTCTAGGTCTTCAAGGTGAACGTATGGGATGAAATGTTCTTCAGGAAAGGGTCCTGGTTCCTGGTCATTTGGGTCAAAATTGTTGGGGACGTTGTCAATAGTAGGAGGCGGTGTGGGTTGACGAAGGTGGAAGGTGTGGTAGAACTCGAGGGCGTTAAATTCTTGATGGCGTTCGGTGCGGTAAAGAAAGTGAGTTCGCATAAGATGAGGAGAAGGGCAATGTAATGGGGTTGGGCTTCTTGGCAGTCCTATTCAGGTGAAACTGGATGAGGATCTTACTGAACGAGGAGGACCTAAGATAATAGGGTGGACGAGTGATTGGATGGAGACAATGTGATGATTGATAGTGTCAATGATGACGCGGAGGTAGACGTGGAACAAAGCTAATGGTATTTCGATTTCGTAGACAAAAAGCATCCAATGACGAGAATGAGATGGCAAAGTGCAAGGGTATGGAAAGGAGTAGTAACAAGTGTTCAAGGCCCCCAAGGGAGAGTAGAACAAATGAATAGGACTGGGAAGAGACGACATAGAGGTGCAGTTTATATATGTAAGTATGGGGCTTTAGGGTAGGTCGTCTGAGTCTGAAAGGATTGAGGGCCGGTGTGAGAGAAAGAAGAAGAGAAGAAAGATAAGGAACATGAGGAGGACGCAAGGTGTCCATGAGGCATGACATCATAGATAAGACAATGGTCTGGACTAGGTCTAGACCAGAGATCACATGGTTCCCATGGTCATGTGCAGAGGTCACGTGATGAAGAAGAGCAGAATGTCATGTGATCCAAAGATAGGTAAGTCATGTGACTGAGTCACGTGACTGCGAAAGTGAAAATAATGTTTAAGTACGATGAGTGAAAGAAAACAAAAACATAGCGTGAAGGTCCTGAACTATAACATTAGGTGGACGAGAAACATAGAAAGCATCCAATAACGAGGATAAGATAGCAAATGCAATGGTAGGAGTGATATTCAAAAAGTACAAGGCCTTCTGTGAGGGAGAGTGATATAAGTGAATAGGACTGGGGAACAGACAATGTAGAGGTACGGTTTATATATGTAAATAAGGAACTTTAGGATAGGTCGTCTGAGTCCTAATCAATTAAGGGCCAGTGTGAGAGATAGAAGAAAAGAAGTAAGATAAGGAACATGCATAGAAAGTAAGATGTCCATGCAGTATGACCTCATAGATAAGGCAAGAGTCTGGACTGGGTCTGGACTTAAGGTCACATGACGAGGAAGAGCAGAATGTCACATGATTGAAAGGGGTAAGTCATGTGACTACGAAAGTGAAAATATGTTAAGTATGATGGATGAAAAAAGTGAAAACATAGTGTAAGGTCCTGAACTATAACAAACACTAATGCCCCACAGCCCATGAATCACAAACATCGCATTACAATGCGTAACCCCAAACTTAATGCCCTTTTGGGGTCTGACATCGATGATGAGAGTGAGAACAAGGATGCAGTCAGTTGGAACCAGAGCAGCAAACATGGTGGTGATCCCACATGTCCATGGCTGTAAGGTTTCCATGACTATCTCAATGTGCAAGAACACCTTGGCGACACCACCATCGCACAGTGGTGGGGAATGCATTCTGCACAATACCCAGTGTGGGGATCCCTGGTGTGGGACTTTCTCCCCATCATGGCCAGCTCTGTATCTTCAGAATGTGCGTTCTCATCTGTAGGGATAACCATTAGCAAGCACCACAACAGTCTCAAGGCTGATGTCATGGAAGCACTTCAATTCCTGAAGTGTAGTACAAGGTCGAGTGTCTCACTTCAAGGGGATCCCTTGCTTGCTCTGGAGGTGTGTGAAGGGCAGGGTTCTGGTGATGACAATGGGGATACCAGTGAGGATGAGTAGGATGGTAATTTTCTTGACATTAATGAATAGTTTACTTTCAAGTCTACTAATATATACTCATACTATGTTTTTGTCTCGTACTTTGTTTTTTGGTAGCAATTTATATCAAGCCACAGCCTAGGCCCAAGCTCAGGCTTTCGAGCTGGGCCGGGCTGTCTTTAGGGGCTTTAGGGGCCTAGAGCCAGGCCTGTGATTTTGTGAAGCTGTTAGCCCCCTAAGCCGGGCCGGGCCGCAGAATCACTACCCATGTATTAGTTCTCTAGTTTTGGAATTCTATTGTATTCCCTTCCTTCCGCCCTTTGTGTGCCTGCTGCGACTAAGACCATTGTCATTGGCATTCCCCATACACGGCCTTGAGTGCATATGTACGTTCATAGGTCCTGGTTGGGCTCTTACATTAGATGTCAAATTTGATGAGGGTAAGAATTGCGAAGTCGATGACTCGGACTCGGACTCGTACATCGATATGGATGATGATAATGGCTTGACTGAATGCTCATACCATGTTGATCCGAGTCTTACTACGTCTCCGAGTCAGGCTGCGTCAATCGTGTAGTAGTAGTACCTGTTTCGACGACACCAAATATTAAAAATAAAGGTGAGTCCATCATTTCAAGTAGTAGCCTGAGTGTATCTCGGCGTTGTGGGTAGGGGCAGATCTCAACCCGGAAAAATCGAAGTAGTTTGTTTGTTCTGTATATCGCTGTCATTTCGGTGCGCGTGAATCCATGGCTATAGGATCGATGGATGATTGGTATCGCAGTCGTCATCCGTTCCGAGACATATTGCTCAAGTCCTATGTATCATAATACCATAAACTAGTACGTGGTCGCACTCAGCTGATCGCCCGTTTCGTTATGGCGTCGCCATTACGCTAGCACCAGCGAGTCAACTAGTCCCGCGCCTCTCCGTGCACCCCTCGAACCCCTCGAGCTGCGCACTGCTTGCGTCCTCCAAAATCGGTATCCATCAGTTCAGTTCTAATTTACAATGTATTCCTTTGGTATCAAGGATTTTGGTGCAAAATGCAGACTGTCTCTAGCTGTTCTATGAGATCTTCCGTACAACGTAAGAACGTCTCCTTTTCCCTCACAACGATACTACCTATGTGCGCTGGTGACCATGGCCAGTCGGGTTCCACCCTCCGTAGCACCATACAGAAATAATTTTTCCCAGTATCAAGTGCACCATGAGAATCATCAACCGGGCGGTAGTTTACAATACCCAATGCTAAGGAGTTAATCTCCTCATGAGTGGCATGTTTCTTGATTTCTCCCAGACATGAGAGGCTTTGTTTCACTGGTCGGAAGTCATGCACCCCCGGCGAAGAGTTACAGCAATCGTATTTCACCGGTGCGACAAGCAGCTTGACCCGTAAACCAACCTTGGTGAGAGTGCGAAGAGGATCACCGATCAAGCCGTTGCCGCAGGTTATTGGTATGCGGGTAGATGCAAACGACGAAATATAACAAGGCGCATCATAGCACCCTGGCGACGAAGGTAAAGCATTGGAATATGGTGAAGGCTTTCCCGTCCATACGAAAAGTGTTGGGTCGGTGGAGGTCCTGGAGGATTCCATAAGTGCCTCCATTAACCTGTGGAATGCCCTTGCTCCTTCTCCATATGCGATTGGCATGCCAATATCGAAGATTCCAAGCAGCGAGTAAGCAGTATCTTCTACCCTAGTCGTCTTCCGCTTCATTGCCCACTTCATCTTGTCGGATACGCTGATGGAATTGCGAGCCTGGCTAAAGTCTCGAAGCACATCTGTGGGAATCTTGGTGATGTAGCTGATGGTCTCGAGCGCAGAGAGGTTTGTTTTATCGTTGGGATATGGGAAAGGGGGAACAAGGTTGGATTCGACTGTTGTTGAGGGACAAACTGGTTGCCAGTCCTTCGAAAAAAACCTTAACCTCCTCGGCGCAAGAAGTTCCTGTAAAGTCCACCCCCTTTTGAACCATGGATCTTCCTCGGAAAAGCCTCCTGAGTATGTCGAGTTCCTGACAGAAGTATAACCGTATCGACCGCGTGTGACAATACAGTCCGAGTCGTTGCCAGTGCCAGCCAAATATACGATGCACACGTATGCACTCTCATACCACCGATACATTGAGCGGATGGCTTCCTCCAGTTCCGTGCTGCTTTCCTTATTGATACAGCAAGTATCCGACCATGCGTACGCACAGCCGTACTCCGAGGCTTGCTTGCAGAACTCCTCCAGCTTCGTGTACCCTGGTCCAGTTGGCTTTGGCTTCTCACCATATCGTGTGGTGGACATTTCATAGAACGCTGGCTCATGGGTGCCCCATCGATGTGAAAATATGGCGAATTTCAAGATCATTCGGGCATAATCCTGAGCGGTGGATGAATGTCAGTGGTACTGCAATCTCAGGTACGGAAGAATGCAACCTGATAGTAGTCTTGAACCTTTTTGCTCGCTGTAATCGAATTCCCTTCGCAAAGACTCCATAGCTGTCCCTCGCTCAGCTCTTTAGAGTTTAGGATGAGGGATGACACATCGTCCAAAACCTCGTTTCGCGTAATGAGCTTCATATCGCTGATGCGAATGAGATGCGTAGGAAGTTCGTTGTGGACATATTCGTTGGCGAATTCGAGGCAGTGCTGACCCGCTTTACGGACTACGGAACCCATCTGTTGGCGGGAGTATTCTTCTGCCTTCAGGTGTCGCTCGTAACAACGCGGGTGGTGTCCTCTATACCTTTGCATTTCTTCTGAGAACCGGTTTGGTGACCCCCACGCAAATTCATATTTCTTCATACTACCAAAAAGTAGAAATGACGAACAACCTAGGTTAGTAAGAGATAGTCACCTACATTGCATGTAAGTAACAAGGATAGAGTGGAAGCTCCTTACTCACGAGCGAGGACTCCTAGCGCCTGCAGCACTTCGTTGTTACTGGTAAGTATGGTTCAACCGCGAGGACTCCTTGAAGGGGTTTGACAGCGCGCAGCTCTATACACGAGTAGCAATACTCAGCCGCGCGCTCGAAAAGTAAAAGACTCGTATATTATTCACCTATAAGTACACCAAGTGAAAGATCGAAGAGTGAGTACAAGTGCCACTTGCTAATACCAGGCATCACAGGTTTGGTGTTTTCTTCCCACGTAACGCAGAGTGAACAGATATCCGTTTGGCTTGGACAGCGTCAAGTATTAACGGCCCAGGATGGCATCACAGTCTACAGATCACTCGCACTATAGAAGATATGCTAGCAGAGTAGATTGACTTTATCAGTCACTCATCACCACTCTTATCCACACCTGCTCATGCTAGTGTGTCGTAGAGTTCAAGTTGCTAGGAATTTTGAACGCGCAGTACCCACTCTGGTCAGAGAAAGAGTTGACGTACAGGGATAATGTGGTAAAGAGAACACCGAGGGGCATCAGATAATTTACTCAATGACACCTCATTTTAGACGGACGAGTAGTGTTACAATAGGCCTGCTTTCGTCGACCTACAATGTTTGTGAATTTGGTCTGTCTTCGATGCGTTCAGTGGGTGTTTTGTCCGTCCTCTTGAAAGCTGTTGAGGGGATAGATCCTATTACGAGACCATTCTCGAAGGACGTCGTGCCAGTGCGTCCTATTCCTGGATTTCACTAATGCAGATGAAGGTCCACAAAACCTTTTTCATATGCCGGGGA
>JBBPQR010000552.1:0-10305 GCA_038092615.1 Boletus sphaerocystis | reverse complement strand
ACGAGCTCTTACTCGGACGAGCAGCGACGCAAGATCGAACACGGTCAGTCGGCCCCCGCCCGCCCTTGTTCGCCACTGACCCTCCTCTAGCCATCGTCGCCCAGCAGTTTTTGGACGCGACTCAGTCTCAGCTAACGTATCATGGCCTGTTCCAGCTCGCGTCGACGCTCCAACCCGGGTCGCTCGTCGCCCTCTTTCGCAACGCCCACCTCTCTGTCGTCTACAAATCCCCCGGTTCCGGTCGCAACCCCGACGACGCCACGCCCAGCATCAACACCGATTCCGACACAACCACATCAACATCACAACCACCGCCGACAGACCACACCCAAGGACCTGCACTCTACTCACTCGTCACCGACGACGCCTTCCTTCACGAACCCTCCATCGTCTGGGAACGCCTCCAAGACATCGACGGCACCTGGTCCACGTTCGTCGACTCGGACTTGCACCTGGCCGTCCCCATCGGCGGAGACATCGCCGGACAGACGGCCGAGGGCGCACTGGCCCGGTTCGAGCGGGAAGCGGGCATCGGAGGGGTGGTCGATCCTCTCGAGTACGTTGCGTCGCGTCGCGTCATGATGTCGACTTGCTGACTTGACGATGAAATAGTCACGCGCTGGCGAGGCAGTTACAAGCCGAGGAAGACGAGCAGGCGCGAGAGGCCTATCAGCAGCGTCTACAAGCCCTCGAGCGACGACGTGCCGAGGAGGGAGCGGGGGACGTAAAGGCACAGGGAGAGGGAG
This sequence comes from Boletus sphaerocystis, assembly GCA_038092615.1. NCBI lineage: Eukaryota > Fungi > Basidiomycota > Agaricomycetes > Boletales > Boletaceae > Boletus > Boletus sphaerocystis. Next base: position 9,559 of record JBBPQR010000552.1, on the reverse strand, counting down.
GTGAGGAGCAACAACGACGGCGATACAAGTGGGACAAGCGCCAGGGCAAGAAGTCCAAAAACTGTGTGGTCATGTGAATATTTGCCGAGTGGACCTGGTTCATACCCATCGGGATTGGTTTAATTCCATGCTGTGATCGATCATCGTCATTGACGCATCTATCAGTCCGAGCATCATGTGATGCATGATGAGAGGAGAAGCCATGCGCGGAGCCGAAGACGAACGCCCATGCTGCGGGCCTGCGATGGGTCCCTGGAGCTAGGATGCTTTTGATAATAGCCACCGACGAGTTTGGCCTTTTTGGAACAAAAAAGAAGGACGAGGATGATATGGAATCTCGTTGACCGTCACAAGGAGATGCCATACTCGGTGTGACGTGGGTGCCCGCATCTTTCTCGGTCCAAAAGTCCGATTTCGTGATTCCTTTTTGTGGGGGCGTCAAACGAGGTCTTGGTCTTGACTCCCTGCCACGAGCGCGAGAGCGCCGAGCGTATGCTTCGCGGCCTGGACCTACGCAAAAAGGTGATGGCGATGGCGATGTTGATGCGTGATGGTGATAAACGGGATACTTGGATTTGAAATGCCACATAGCCCCCGGCGGGCGTAACCTGTTGGGAAGACGAAAGAAGATGGCATGAGAAAACCTTGTGGGCGTAATCTCGATGAATGTGACGAGGAATGAATGCCCATGCCAGTGACGTGGTTCAATATTGAATCTAAGGCCCGAGTCTTGTCGGTTCCCCCGACAAAAAGACTGAGCCCCGGATTCCCTTTGTGGAATGGGAGCGCCTAGTGAACCGAGGTCTTTGGTCTTGACTGAGCCATACTTGTGTTTCGTTTTTCTCATCGCGAACCGGGCGCCGTGTATGGAAAGAATGTCAATGACGACATCGCGATCATCAGAAAACTGAACGCGTGATAAAAATGAGAACATAGCGTAAGATGGGCGCGATAGCGGACGCCGAATCGAAATGGGTATATGCAACATGTATATCTACATGCATAGGCATATGCGTATCGCACGTCGTCGCGCGGCGCCGTTTTCGAGTCGTGATCGCAGACGAGACGAAACGGTGCGCTTTCCTCCCCGACGACCCTCATACGTGACGTGGGCACACGATGGCGCGACGAAAAAGCAGACACAGACACCCCCTCAGTGGTTTCAACCTCGGATTCTCGGTCCGCTTTTTCTCGAACGATCCCATCCGATTCGCCGGGTATGATATGCATATGATCCGTGATAGGACGGACTCCCAGGCATTCTGAACCCGCGCGCGCGTTTCGCCTCGCACTCGGATGTATTTGTTACCGTAATACTCACGGCGTCCGAAGATGTCGAGAACTTGGCAATTGAGAAATCATGAATGATAACAATGATAACATGATAGGTATGAGCGCTGGCAAAATGTCTTGGCCGTGGGATGTGTGTCGTGCTGTGCTGGCGCTGGATCGTGCGCGTGGCATGATGGACGCCACGAAGACGAATCCCGAATGCCGAGCAGTGATATGCGCGCGCTCAAATTTCAAACACGCAAACCTGCAACTCCGGTTGACAGCACTGCCCGACTGGGGATGGTGTTTTTCCTGGATGACGAATCATAATGGTACAGCGTTGTCGGCCCGGCGAGGGGTGGCCGGGAAGGGAACAAGATCCATGTTGCGTACGGTATGATTTGTGATGTGTGATGCGATGAACTGCTCATTCTTCTCTTCTAATTCTTCCGATCCCGGACCAAGCCACTGGCAAACGGTGCGTTTCGTCGCCATGTAAGGGAAGACGGCTTCCAATGATATCACGCGTCGAGCATCGAGATTTGATAAGCGCAAATGAGATGTGACGAATGATCGCATGAGATGGGTGCTGGCGAGTCTTGGGACGTAGCGCCAAATATGGGCTCCACGTCGAGTGGTTCATGGACGATTGATCAAGGACGGATGTGATGACATGCGCCAAAAACGCGTGCGAAAAACGTGCGACGTGGTCATGAGCGGTCCTACACGGTCCTGCCCGTCGGCCACTGAGTTGGGTTGACGATGACCTACGAAGACGTTGATTCAGAATGCCGGGAATGTACTGAATCCTCCTTGGTATCGTGGACGCTGTTGCAAAAATGTAACCTGGCCCGGTCCACAGTGCAAGGCAAGGGAACAATGCTGCATGAGCATTTGACCTTGAAACGGGTATCTTTCACCGTGTTCTCGTTTCGAATCGTTCGTATCGCGCCCTTGGCATTGTCTATCCTCTGGTGAGTTGATCGTTTCCAAACAACGCATCACATCAAGGGTCGGTGTGGCAAAGAACGAGTTTCGAGTCTACAAGCGCGCGGGAGACGAGACAGCATGAATGAGATCTGGGATCAAGTACTCACGCGTCTGGGGGCTATTTGACGACATTGGGGGACGAAGCCACAAGGGAAAACGATGATCCAAGACGAATCCGGAAGAAGCTGCCACGAAGTGGTGGTTCTCCCGTTTCAATCAATTAAAAATTAAAATCTCTGATCCGACGTGACTGCAACTGCGGTGATCGATGATCTCCCAGTTCTTCTGGATGCGAACCAGCTTATGTGTGTGTTTCGACTCGGATGTCTATGATATCATGATTCATGTGTGGAATGACGATTCAAGTGCCCCGTCTCAAATGTTTGAGAATTGGGTGTGGGCGCTGGCAGCTTGGTGAGCACCAATTGCCAAATCGTGTCATGGGCCAACATTGGGTAGCTCCGAGTCGTGATCGCGTCTGACAAGATGACATGTGTGCCTTTTTTCGACATGATGCACGCGACAAACTCAGGGGAGAAGGGAAGACCCACCTCAATTCCGACGTCGGAACAGAAATATGCGACAGTGCCTGTGAAGGTGCTATTTGAACACGAGTGAGTGGCACCGAGTGTGGGTAATGAATGTCAATGGTCACGACTGACTCGCGGAAGCGTCTTTGGGGGCGCTTGGCGCCTCGGAAGAAGCACGGGCAGAAGACGATAGTCCGCGTACCCGAGAAGGGCAAGCACAAGTTTGGTGAGACCCTTGGATCTATGTGGGTAGGTGAGGTACGATGGGGGACTTGCTTCAAGTACTCAGGAAGGAAGAAGTCGAGTTCGCTCCGGTGCACAATTCGAGAGAGGGAAGAACTGCCAGCGCCGCGAGGAGTCTGAGGAAGCGACGTGTAAGAGGAGTAGACACTGCCAGTGGCAGGAGTAGACACTGGCAGGAGCAAACGACATGACGTGACCTGAGAGATACCCCAACATGCCATTCATGTCAGTCCACCGTCGCACGCACGCACGCACGACATACCTATCATTCAAAATTCTGTCAGCCGCCGTCACTACTTCAGTCCCACCCAAATGCGGGGAACGCCCCCTTTCAAGTTGATCAGTCTTTCCAAACCTGGCCGTGCGCACTCACCGCTTTCGCGCGCGTCGTGCCTAAGGTGACCAACACGACCTCCCACTGTCCACAATCCCCAGCTTTCAAGTCCGCCTTGCCGAGGTCTTCGAAAGCAATCACTTGTTGTACCAGCTTGGGTTGGACACTCAGGCTGGACGCCCCGGGGCGTGCTCACACGCCGACCGTACTCGCCCACACTGGCCCATTCGTCACTCGCGAGGAGTTCTGCAAGGAGGCGTTTCCCTACGGCGCCTGTCCCACTAACAGGATGTTGATTTACCGGTCATGAGATGGATGGATGGAAGTGTGGACGGATTCTGGTCCGTTCGAGTTCTTTATATCATACGAGCTTGGTGCTGAATGTAAGCCTCACTCTTATTCCACTGGTATCCTACTGGCATTCTGACACATATATATACCCCACGTCTCGTAGGAGTCCCCAGTCGCATCCCTTGTACCCGTACGTCGTAGCCCCTACAGAGCTTGGTCCAGTTCGTCTCGCCCGCTCGCCTCAGTGTTTCCTGCCATTGGCCACGGCAGGGTTCCACTGGGGCCGGATTACTTGCATATGTCCATTGTCAACTGTCAATGGCCATTTAAACTCAAAGAAATTTTGACGAATGGTTCTCTCAGGCTGTTCTTGACTGGCAGTGGCCGTCCGAGACACCTGTGTAATCTGTCATAGTGCCGGCTGTCTCGGACCGTCGAACAGCTCATCATGGAATGTTGGACCTGCACACACATAGGACTTCTGGCTATCATACTCAATCATCCGTGCATTGGTGGCGAACCGGCCAATCAATGATGCCAGTGATTGTTTCATATCAAAACGATACTTCTGTCTGGCTGGACCATCATAACGAATGGCCGTCAGTAAACGACCTCAGTGATTGGGTCCTGTCCTCATACGTTCCCGAATCCATCGTCAGTACAGACATCCTTTCCGGAACAGAACCACCTCCCATCCAACGATATCTGTGTCGCTGAATCGAATTCTTCATGGATGACGACGGGCGATCACCGCATGGCAGCAGCAAAGCGCACTTGGGGTTCCAAAAGGACCCCAGGTGCCTGAGCGACCTGGAAGTGTCACTGGTTGTGCCTTGTGCCCACCCAGCATTTAGGTTTCGCCGAGCTGGAAGCCTCCCTCCTCCCACCCACACTGCAACCAATCTATCCTTGTCCCAATTACTGGCACTGACTTCTTAACCACTTGATTTCCTCTACAATACATCATCACATTGTTGATTTCTCATCCTCAGGCTACACAACATTTTTGACCCTTTGCCAATCCAGTGCTCTACTTGCTCATGTTCCTGGCTGTAGGGTTTTTAATAAACATTCATAACTAAATAATTCAATAAATGGCTTACAAATGATATGCTGAGAAATCATGTTCATGATGAGTTGGCACATTCTTTTCTTTTCATGTGGGTTGTATTGATGAAAGAGTTGACTGAGTGCTTTGACAACTTGAGCAGATGTTCCAGATTGTTGTACTGTTGAACTGCTGCTGTAGCTGGATCTGGGACATTCTGCTGGAGTAGGAAAAAGGAGTGTTCCAGAATGAGAGTAGAATTTACAAATATCAGTTATTATAATGAATGAATACTGTTATAGGTTATAAACTAACCAATGCCACTTTTGAGAGCTTTTTTCCATGCACCAAGTAGAAGCTGAACATGCAAGATAATATAGAAGAAATCTATATCAGCTCAATAGACATACTCCTGATCTTAGACTAGCTGATTGTGCATCTCTGGCTTGATTAGTTGAATTCTAATTATAACATATATAAATGGATTTAGTTAACAAGATTATCAAGTACAATATATAAACTTACCTTGTGAGAATCTATTATCTATATAGAATTCAAGTTAGCAGAGTCAATTATCAATTTGATTTTTAGAAATTGTGAGACCAACCTCCTTTGATAGAAAACAACAGTAAATAATGATATCAAGAAAGGAAATTTAATACTTACCATCTTATGGAGAGAAATTGATGAAATATTTTATGAAATTTCCTGACATGAAAATTATTGAGACTTACATCCTAAAAACATCAAGTTTGTAACCTTAATGGGATCAGATGATGCACAATCCATACCAACTACAAAGTTTGTTAATGTCATGTCAATATGGCATAAATAGACAATGGATTACACACATTCTGCAAAATAGTTAGTGAAAAGAGAATTTTATACAATAAATTAGCCATACTTCCTGAGTATGAAGTGATTAATTATAAATCATGCAGCACTTCTAAGTCTTTATATGTATTATCAGAGCACATACCTCCTGTATGAGTATTTGAATTTAGCAACAAAATGAAATCAAAAGAAACACTTACTAGCTAAATATACATATGTAAGACAGTAATAGCAGGAAATGAGAACATTGCAAGTTTAATCACAATCAGACCACTTACAAACTATAGTTCAGAAAGAAAGGAGGAAGTTGCATAGGCCATCAGCATTGATCAGAATCCTCAGATGAGAATCAGATCACTTACTCTCTATAAATGAAAGCAATGGGACAAATGAGATGATAGCCATGAGTGCCATTCCCCAGATGAGAATCAGATCACTTACCCATTGTGAATGAGAGACCAATACAATAAGACAGGAAACTATCAACAGGATTCAAAATTCATAGGTGAGAATTAAACTACTTACTTCCTATAAACAGAGGACCAAGAAGGCAAGTAAGCCAGGCAGTTAGCACTATTTAGAATTCCCAGATGAAAAGTATACCACTTGTCCACTATGAGTGAGAGGAGTAAGTGAGACAGATAGCCATTAGCATCATTCAGAATACTTAGATAAGAATGAAACCACTTACTCTCTAAGTGAAAAAGTAAAGGGAAAGGGGAGATAGGCAGTTATTAATACAATTCAGAATTCCCATATAAGAATCAGATCACTTACTTTCTATAAATAAGAGATTAAGTGAGATAGAAAGCCATTAGTATCAAATAGAGTCCTTATATGAGAGTCAGATAACTTACATCCCATGAATGAGAGACCAAGGGAAATGAAACAATTTAGAGTCCCCATATGAGAATCAGACCACTTACCCTCTATAAATGATTAAGAGGGAAAGTTAGACAAACAACCATCAATACCATTCAAAATCCCCAGGTAAGATTTAGACCACTTACCCACTATAAATGAGAAACCAAGAGGGCAAGTAAGACAAATGGCCATCAACACCATTCAGAATCCCATGAGAATCAGACCACTTACTGCCTATGAATGGTGGATCAAGGAACAAGTAAGACAAGCAACCATTAGCATTAGTACTGTTTAGAATCACTATACAAAAATCAGACCACTTACTCTCTAAGAATGAGAGATCAAAGATAGAAAGTGACAGATAGCCAACAGCACCATTTATAATTCCCACTGGCAGATGAGAATTGGATCACTTACCCACTATAAATATGAGACCAAGCAGTCACAGTGAAACAGGCAGCCATTAGCACCATTCAAAATCCCTATATGAGAATCAGACTACTTACTGCCTATGAATGAGAGACCAATGGGGCCAAGTGAGGCAAGCAGCCATTAGGATGAGAATGAGACCACTTACTCTCTATAAATGAGAGACCAAGGGGGGCAAACAACCATCAACATCATTCAGAATCCCCAGATGAGCATCAGACCACTTATATCCTATGAATGAAAAAGCAGGGAGGCAAATGAGGTGGGCAGCTATCAGCACAATTCTGAATCTTTCTATTATAAAGTTGTCCACTTACATACTGAGTGCAAGAGAAAGATGCCATGATAGACATGCAACCATGAGATCATTCTAAATTTTCTATGACAATCAAACCACTTACTTCCTATGAATCACATAACCATGCCATTAGCATATCTTATGTCAACCACTATATCCCATGTGATTTACAAGCTTCCTTACCTCAGTATGTGGAAACCATTCTGCAATCATTTTGACCAAATTTTCCTGTTGCTCAGCACTAAATGCTGCAGCTGAACCATGTGTATCAGCAACAAATGGTACTAAAACCCTGCAAAACAGTCAAAGACCACAAACCCAAATAGTATACCTAGTTAGTATCACCTACCATTTCATGGCACCCTTGATGCAAATCATTATATTTGAATGCTGTGTAGTGGCTGGTAATTTCTGCAAGGCTTCCTCATTCAAGGCTGCTGTGATACTCTCCAAGAGAACCTTGCACCCATCATCAGACTCATGCTGCCTGCAAAGAAGGGAATAGGCCCTGGGGGTCCTGGATGACAAAATAATTATCTTTGAACTTACTTTCCAGATCCACATATACCTTTGGAGGATACCTTCTCGCTGCTAACTGTTTCCATGCATTGGTGGCACACTTCCTCTCCATCTCTTTCGCATATTCCTTGATCTTTTCAAGCTGTTTTTCCGTAGGCAGTCGTTTTATCTCAGGTTTGATAGCCCCAAGAGCCACGGCTCACAGTGCATCACATTTCGTGAATACAAGCACAACAGGCACTGGAATTAGACAGTGATTGAGACGAAAGAAGCATAGTGGGAAAGATCTACCATTCCCCGTATCACATTCATCGAAATTTTTTTCCTCTGCTTTCAAGACGAGTCGGTGGTACCTGTCCATCGAGATACAGTACCTATTCAACAGGTAGCTGTCGTAAGTGTACTACGAATGCCGATATTTTGTTTACCATGTAGCATGAATCCGTTTCTGGAGGAAAGGGGTCTTTGCACGCTCCGCAACAAAGTCCTTCATCTGTTGGAATTCTTCTATTCCACCGGCCTCGAATCCCTGCGAGTCGTGAAATACAAAGTCCTGGTTACTCCGGAAGACCAATTCGTTTTTGATGTCGTGGAGTCCGCGCTTGAGACATGTCAGCCGAACGCCCCACGGACAATGGTAGATACGGTGACACTGCTTACCTCCCTCGATTCCTGGATCACTGCGTGATCAACCTGATCGTAAACCCTCAGTGCACTGTAGGACAAAAAGCATGAAATAGAACCATACTTTCTCTCCCCGATGGTCGTAGATCTCTGGATTTTCCGTAGAGTTGCAGATTTTCTTGAGAATGGTAATTTTGCCCGCGTTGGCCCGGCCGACAACGAGGATCCTGAACCGTCCGAATTTGTGCCTGACATTCTCGATCTGCATAATGTGGTTTCAGAGCAAGTTACGAGTAAAGCTGGGTGGTGGTGGCTGACAACACATGTCAACAACCGACATCCGTGATCCTGGCAAATGTCGACAATACTACGAAGTTCCGGCTACGTCGTTCATTGTACAGCTGCTCAATTCCTGCAAGTCACCAGAGACATCAGATTGGATGCACGATTATATCGAAGAATGACCAATGTGTGCCGATCGCACGGGTCGGAAAACGGACTTGAAAACGGAAAACCTTGTAGGTTTTCCTCCCTTCCCTTCTTTTCCGAGGTGAACAATGCTGGGTCATCACGGATCGTCCAACGGATTGCATGCGGCGAGCCAATCATCATCACCTCTCCCAAGGCTGCTCAACAGTCAAGGTGTTAACAAGAGGCACCCAATCATGATCGCTGTAAGCTAATTGGACATCCGAGTTGATGATATTATGGACTCACATTATTGGATCAGTAAATTCCGGACCAAGAAACCGTGTTATTTTCAATGAAGGTAACAGTACACTGGCATGTTCAATCTATGGGTTTGGTTCGTATATCCGGGACATTCCTCCCATGCTCCCACAGCATGTGTTCCCTTGTGGCCGTGCTGCCAAACTCTACCTGCGCATCCAGGTATACTGTATACGGTCTCTCCGTTTCGGGTATTTGCTGCAGGCGTACCAAGTTTTGGAGAGCTTCCAGAAGCGCAGGGTACCATAGCGTGGGTTCGTGGTGGTCCTGAATAGCTTCTCGTTTTGCATCAAATACTCATACTCGTAGAAGCCGTCGACAGCTGCACCAATATATTCTGCTTCAAACGACCCTGACAAGTTCTGATGTGGATCTAGCGAAAAAGATCAGTCAGGAGCAATGAACCAACAGGTGAGATAGGACTCGGAAGCACTGACTCTTCCACATGAATCCCGGCACTTTGAGAATGGCTGCGGAACAATCGACGAGTTGTTGGTAGATATTGAAGAAAGATAACAGCAGACACGGACCTTGGGTTTCGAATCTCGCAGCAG
>JBBPQR010000551.1:0-10308 GCA_038092615.1 Boletus sphaerocystis | reverse complement strand
ATCTAGCAACTCCTGGAGAATCAAGTCAAGGAAACCAAGAGAGGCCCTGGTGGCCTACGGAGAATGTGTCTTTCGGGACCATTCCGACTGGTTCAGACATGAGGGAGCTTCCTCCACAGATGCTACAAGCTGTGCCGCGACAGCTCGAGAGGTCGGCTGCAGCCAAGCGTTCTCCTTTTGCTTGTTCTTCAAGACTGTCCCAAGAAAATATCACAGATGAGCCCAACAACCAGACGTCCCGCTCTCTGAGGATCCCTCCTTCCCCAGATATCCCTGTGATGGACAGTGTAGAGGAAGACATGCCGAGACCACCAAGACACCAACTCTTACGAGCGGCTGGCTCGCCTACAACCTTGTCGGCAGAGGGAGTTGATCGAGTTCAGAGGACGTTCGTACGGCGAAGACCTCCACCACTTGCTATACAGTCGTATACAGAGCATAACCCTGTCACATCCCGGATACAGGTACTGGTGGATGACTAGGCTGACGTATTTTCCTGTACATCGCAGTGCGTTAATTCTACTAGTGCAGAGCAACAACGTGTTCTACTATTTCACTGTGATGTTGGGTAGCGCAATGTTGCTGGCATTGAACAGCATGGAGTCGCAGCCTGTCCCCTCTCACTTGTACTCCCACCATGTCCGCATTTCCTGACTACTATAGTATCCTCGACATACCGAGATCAGCCTCTTCAGAAGAGATCAAGCAGGCTTACAGGAGGGAGTCGTTGAGGTGGTGAATGCGAGCTCCTCCATGATGTGGTCCACTCATCCTGGTCTCGTAGGACGCATCCAGACAGGTTGACCAAGGCAACCAACGCCGAGAAGAAAGTTGCTACAGAGAAATTCCAGGTATCCCCCTCATTCCTCGTGGAATACGAGTACTGTACTATCAGAGTCAACTCATGTCCACCTCGTTTCCACCATGCTAGGCAGTTGCAGATGCATACTATGTCCTCTCTGACCCTATTCGAAGGAAGGAATATGACACACTCTCAAAATCGCAACCGGACAAGAGCGCTGACCCAAAGGCCTCATCGAACTTCTTCTCCCAGTTCGCCAGTATGTTTGGTAGCGCGGCTACAGACAATGCAGCCAAGAACAACGGGCGCGAGCAGAGGCCTGATGCTGAGAACGTCTTTGCTGATGTGTTTGACGAGGTACGAATTCAGTTTGAAGATTCTTCATGGCTATCGACTGAATCTGGCCAAGCTCCTTCGTCCCGAAGTAGAACGGCACTCACCATGGTGGTCCTACCTCGGTGCTGCATGTGGTGGAGGTAGGATGGCACGATACAAGAATAAATTACCTCTTCACTTCAGTCACAGGTATAGGTTTCATCGTTGCCAATGTGCCCGGCTTTGTGCTTGGTGCCGTTGCCGGTAACCGATTAGGTGCAATACGAGATGCCAAAGGCAAAAGCGTTGCGGCAGTGTTCTCAGAACTTGGAGCGACCCAGAAAGCAGAGGTGTGTCTTTGTATTTATTCATCACTCGATACGGGACAGAATACTTGTCCAGATCCTCCGCGCGCTCGCCATGAAGGTGTTGGGTTCCGCCCTGTAGCTAGGGCGATGTCTTTTCGATTTCGGGCTCGATGTACTAGCATACCTAAATGTCTTTATATGTTGCTCATTCTCCACGTGTAAACAACTCTCACTTTCCACATTCGGAAGCAAAGTCAATCACTGCTTGCGGCATGCCACCGACGCGCGCTGCTCAGCGTTCAGGTTAGCCAATGATCCTTGGGGCCAACTGACCTGAAAACGACTGGTCTAGGGCGAAACCGCGCTGCGAGTGTACCCGTGAGTCGACAAGAAAATTATGTGCTAGGTAAATCGACATGTGCCACAAACTTGTCGTATTGACGTTTGGAGTCGTCGCAGGGTCCTTGCGGTTGAAGAAACAAAGTGAGCGCTGTTACAAATCTGTCCAACAGGCCTGAATGATCTCCAGGGCTCTCAAGCTCGGATGTCGAAGTTATACCAGCATCGAGCTTGCCAAGCACCGTGATCAGTGGGCATGCGCTCGTCATAGCGTTGATTAACGGTCTAACTCGACTCGTAGCTCGCGGACGCAAGCGGGTCTCGTCATCTTGCGCTACGTCCCAGGCGGACTGCATGGGCAATACCTCAGTGCCAATTGCTGATGCCAGTGAACAACGTCCTCAGAAACGGCAGAAAAGATCGTCATCTACTCCTGCTGCACCCAGGCCACCTCCACTCCAGACACGGCTACAATCACGTAGACGTTCTCGTTCGAGAGTTGGTTCGCCTACGGACGTGGAGGGTGTCCCGCCAGCACGAGTTTCCACCCGGCTTGCGCGCAAGCTACACTCTTTTGTAAATGGTCGCAGCTCAGATATTTATACGCATCTAGCGGGTCCGGATGGCGCTGAAAACCTACTGAGCGGACCCCCTGCTGGCTCCGTCACATTGTCCACTCCAAACGCGACGGTTGCACAATCAGTTCAAAAGCCCAGAGGACGCCGAAACAAGGCTGTCGACCTTACAGACGAGAATGCCAAGAGAGATTTGATGGAGGAATGGGCTCGGATGCGTCAGTCCCAAAGTACTCTCCCACTGTCAGGGATAGATGAAAACGCCTGCTGGGGTCAGATGCCCTTGCGCGACACTCGGAAGGTCGACGGGACTGTTTCTTCTGTGCCGCTTGAAGAGATGACCGAGAAACACGCACCCAACCCTGAGCTCATGGAGAGCCAAGTAACGATACCCGATGATTCCCACAAGGGCTTTTTTTCGACGATAGATTCCGACGATCGCTTGCATGCAGGTAGGGATGGGACAGAATCAGATCATGTTGGCTCAACGGTGCTTCCTGGTGACGAAACCGAGAAACCCATCGTCGAAGCTCCGTCGACATCAGTTCCCGATCCGCCTGTGCGCGAAAGCTCTCCTGATGACAAACTGGCCGACGTTCCAGGAACTGTTGACTTGCTGCAAGACACCACGTCCTCTTCGCTGATACCCTCCGTTTCGCATTTGCAAGGGGATCCTGTTGTGACAGACATGCCTATCGATAAGCAAGTAGAGGGCAGTTGCTCGGCCACCTCCTTTGACAATACCAGCATTCACCTCGATTCCGACCAAGAGTTCTATATGCTCGACATTCCAGAAATCTTCACCTTACCCTGGGAGCCTGTGGCATCTCGTCTCTATGTGCCGCCCAGTCTCGGGAAGCTCATTTCTGGTAAGCAGGTGTGTTTGATATCTCGGAGTTGACTTCATTTGTTCATGACAAGGGATGAGGGAACAATTGAGGATTGAGGCACGAGCTCGTCGAAGGGCAGAAGGACTGTATCAGGCAGAATTGAGCCGGCGCATATCTGCTGAGAAGATCATAGAAGATTTACGAACGGAGTTGGAGGAAATGGCTCGTAGATGACATTCTTTCCTTGCTTCGTGGCAACGCAATCAGCCAGTCACTGACTGGTGTTGCCTCGAGCTTACTGGAACATCTCCGGTAAAGTTCTTTTATCCAAGCCACATCATGTACCCAGAAAGTTATGATACAAACAATTTTTGGAGGACATATCGAAAGAGAAAAAAAAGCATTCCACTTGTTTGTTCTCCAACGAGTTTTCAAAAGTGAATGGACGAACTTTGTGGTATAGAAGAATGGGGCTTCTGGTTGGGTACAACACGATGCTTGATATTAACGCACGATGGCAAAGCATGGTCTTTCTCGGGTCTATGGATAAGTGTCCGGCCGACAATTAAAAATAAACAAGATGGTGGACGGTGAAACTTCGTTGTGAGTGAATATCATAGTGGTTACCATGAATTTTACGAAGTATATTTTGCAATATGCAGTAGAACCGGCGGGTGCAAGAGTGCTCAATGCCATAGTTCACCGACCTGTGATTCGTCTGCGGACGAATGATTCAATGCTCTGACTGCCTCGTAGTCTCCGAGGCTGCCAGTTCCATTCGCCATTGCCAAGGCAAGGGCTGCTATCACCTTCTCCGCGCTAGAAGCGGATGTTGGAATAGCACCAGCGGATACTTGACAAGGTGACTGAGGTGGTGAAACCATGAATGAGGATGAGGGGTAGTTGGCGTCATCTGTGTGTGAATTTGATACGAATACATCCGCCGCTGAAGCGAGGGAGCCGGAGGAAGAATGAGACGAAGTTGGTTTGAATGCTTTGGTATGACGGAGATTTGTGAAGTCAAAAGATGTGCTGAATGATGTGGACAGTTCCGTTGACTGACTGGTTGTGCTAGGGTGAACATGCGATGCATAGTGATGGAAAGAGAAGGGGTGGAAGATGCTAGAGATGGGGGAGAGCCGCCGAGAAAAGTCGGACGCGCCATGCAATTGGAAGTTGCAATCATTCATCGCCCCCAAGCTGGAAGAACGCCGTTGTCTCGGATGAAACGATTCACTATCGAGAGTGCTCGAAAAGATCAGGACGTCGTCGTCGTCGTCTGATACCGTAGCTTTTCCAGTGAGCCTGGTTGTTGGTACGCTTGGGGAATAGCGTTTTCTGCGACGTCTATCGATGCCTCTTGGCCTCGAGTGTGGGGCCGATTTGGAGCGTGAATCTTCGAATTCGCGCATGCGCTTGACAAACCCCTCGCCGTTCTCTTGGACGCTTCGCCGAAGCTCTGAAAAAGCCTCTGATCGGAGGCGAGCAAGCTCCGAATGGGAAGGATCACATGCGTCGTCGTGAAGGAAGGACACGGCGGAAGAGGGGTTATTTGGATTGCGGGTGGTTGTACTATTTTTGCAGAAGGAGTGACTGGGAATAAGAAAGTCTGTCGACGACGCAGGGAAGAGGGGTGTATGTGGTGCAGAGGAACTGGTGCTCGTAGTGCTGTCTGTAGAGGCAGGCGTGGAACTCCGAGTTGCTTCGGTGGGCTGGAGAGGGGGCGGCGAGGTGAGGAAAGAAACGAGGTGCAAGGAGAGACGTACGGAAACGTCTTTGCGGGGCCGTTTTCCGGCCCGCCAGATATCAAGGTGACATCGCTGCGGGTCAGGGAGCGTGGGTGTGTCGCGGTGGGAAGAGTGGGCTCGCTTGTGGGAGGGTCGCCACGAAGACACAGGGACTGGAGACGGGGATGGCGAGGATGCTGAATGAGATCGACGACGACAGTTGACGTTGAACGGCGATGACATGGACGTCGAGGAGGAGGAGGAGGAGGAGGAGAAGTGATCTTGTTCGGGTATGCGATGTGACACTAGCATGTAACGTCACACTGCTGTTACGTACAGCAAGTGAGAGGACCCATCCAGTCTACACAACACCAGCTCATATTCCCTCCTCGTCTCTTCATCGTCCATGGGCTCGCCTGGATACTCCTCTCGCAGAATCCTCCTTGCTGTCGACGAGAGTCTGCGCTTTAACAATGCGCCGGTCCTATCACACATCGAATCCTCTCCGCCCTCCAACGACCGCAAGAGTCGCGGCAAGACACCGCCAAGTGCCGATATTCTCATGTTCGTCGAGGTGTATACCACTAGCGACCTCTCAGCAACGTTTCTCTTCCTATAAGGTGCTGCCTACCGTTAGTATCGTCCCCGTGCTCCACCAAGTGCGCCAATGCATCGCATATCGTAGGCAGCACGGCCAACGCCAAAGGTTCAACCTCGCGAGGATAGTGTCGTGAACATATCAGTAGGGCCATATCCAGCAAGTGTTCCAGACCCTCTAGGTAGATCAGTGGCTCCACGTTGACAAGTCCAGATGTGATGTACAGCGAAAAAGCAGCTAAACAGCCACAGATTTAGGCAACTATCCCACTCGATTTACCACCGTGCGTACTTACACGCTAGGAAGAGATTCACATCCCCGCTACACATCCCGAGACGCCATATAGCCTCCTCGTCAGCAGCCACGGTGACTTTGCTGAACGGCAAGTCAATTTCAGATAAATTTGCACTTGCGAGACAGATGAGGAACATTTCGCAAAGGATCCCCCGGTCGTTTCGAGGCGCCTCGAGCACTCGCTCTCCAACCGCTTCTATGAAGTCGACGAATGTATCCAGGACAGACGGTCGAACTCCTTTGGACATCATAACGACAAAGAATTGCATCAGCTGTGCCGCACAGGTTTCACTTGACTTCGGAACATCGTCTTGGGATGAAGATAATGCCCTGTGCCAACCCAATTACAAGTTTGCAAGATCGCCATTTCTTACCCAATGCTTACGCCTTTATCTGTATGAAGCCTGGAATCATTCAGCGTCTTGTCATTGGACAGAAAGTAGACTCGTACTTTGACCAAGAGCCTCAAGAAAGCAAAATTCATCATCCTCCGCCGCTGCCTTCCATGCATCGCAGGTGCATTGTCTCCGCATAAATGTCAGGCATTCGATAACTAGGTCATTTACTCCCGGGGCCTCTATCACGTGTCGCGAACCAGAAATCGAATACTCACCAGCAAGGTGTTGTTCGTTCCGGGGTAAATAACCAAAGAGGATAATCAATGCTTTACAACATTCCATCGAATTCCGAATCCCACACGAGTTTCGGTTAATCCACTGAGAGATCAATTGGCAGCTGCCATAGAGTACGCCTATCATGCCTGTTGAGAGCTGCTTGGGATATCCGTCAGCAGAGAGTACCGAAATAAATCGAAAGACAAGGTCCTAGGAAATGTCAGCGACATACGCCAGTGTATGACGTGCCATCTCACGATCATTACGCTGATCACTGCTTGATTACTCGCCCGACTTTCAGTAGATATCAAATTCGAGACTTCCAACAATGCCGTTGAACTTGCTCTTTGATGTTGAATGTATGTTGTGGTCTGAAACTCTCAAGACGTGCTCGTCTTCAGAAGGGGAGAGAACGTACAAGGCACATGATCGTATCTGCATGCAAGCTGCGGTATTCCAACCAAATGCCCCATGTCCACTGCGGAACAACACCCCATCGTATGATGACACTTGTGGGGATATTGAGATGATCTAAAGGACACAAAATGTTTGTTTGGGTGAGATACCCTCCTTCGTTCAGAACAAATCGCAGAAGTTGCATGGCAGCAGCCATCGTTTGGGGACGGAAAGCAGCCGCGCCCTCCGGGTTGACGGCTGAATCTTGTGCCATGTCAGCGGCCTGGGATGATGGTCATCTAGATACTGGTTGTTGAACAAAGATCGCGAACTTTTCTCACCGCAAATAAGGAAATTGCCATTGCACTGGTGAGACGTTCCTGTTGCAAGAGATGCTGCAGACCGATTGAACGCAGTTCGTCCAACCGAGCTGCACTTTGTCTTATGAATTCCGCAAACGTGGAATGTAACCTGTGTATGCTGTGAAAAGCGTCGTGATCTGGTATTGCTCTAATGTGTTTTGTAGATGACTGACGTATTGTCCATACCGCCTTTTCCCGTGAGTGCGGGACAGAGAATATACCTCCCAAGCATCAGCCTTATGGATAACCGCTTTGCGGCAACTGACGCGCGCTGTGACAAAAGCATAGATGGAAGCATATCCCAGTTATCTAAGTCGCGTGAGATTCATCATGTTTCTGCAGGACATGTCCTACCTGGTAGTTGCATTGCGGCACGCAGGTTGGCTTCTTCTCTCTGGGCCTTCAAGGGCTCCGGGAGCGATCGATCGGGGTGATCGCCATCAAGCCCCCCCGCTACAAATGCGACGACGTCGCTGAGCTTTGCTAGAACGAGGTCCACCCAACATACGATCGCCAGGGGTGGAGAGTCCAGTTTGAAGTCCCTCGCTGCGATGACACGAAAGAGCCGGCGATATTGAAATAGAAGATGCAAGAATGATGGTCTGACTGGATTCGTTACAGGCAAGTGAGCTAGCGCAGAGGACGGACAGATTCATATGACGCACGTATGCTGGCGAGCTCTGGGATGAAATTGCACGACGATCCCTGCTGGAGCACGTTGTTGAACGAAACAACCATCGTGCTAGCACAATCTTGAATGACACCATGAAGAGCGGTATCCTACACATGGGTTGACAAGGGTGGTGTGTGGGATTGGGATGGCATACCTTGCGAACGAGCTGAAAGTCAAGCGTCGCGAGGGTGTCGACAGCCCAGCTGACGGTCCCCCCGCTCCGACACGTCGCAGACAGGCGGGCGAATGCTGTCAGGCTGGAGACGGTGTCAGTAGCGAGCTCGGGCTCTGAGTCGGTCTCGCTGGTGGACATGAAAGAGATAAAGGTACTACAGCAGTTCACAGTCCGTGTATCGACTTGAGATACCAAGTAATATCGGTTTTACATTCAACAAGACCCTCGTTTCGCGAGAATATAGACTCGTACACTCGGTTGGAATCTGCCGTCTGTGTGGTGCGTTAGACAAGGTCACCTCGACGAGCACAGTCTGAGCACCTCTCCATCGCAAAATTGGACAGGCTGCCATGGCTCGTCTTCCTCAGCCCTCGTAGCCAGCAGCATTTCTCGCCGAGCAGCTGACATTCCGCCCTGGAAACCCTTGTCGTCTCCTGATTTGCGAGCGGACACCTGCACCTCTTTTGCCTCCGCCGCCTTTTTCTCTTTCTTCGAGACAGTGACGACCGGGAGAGCCTCATCCGGGTCTGGGGGTGGACCGTCATCGCTTTCAGAGTCGGACCCCCCTCCTCTTGAACGCCGCGCCTTTCGAGACACGATGTCAAGATAGGTCAAGGTCGGTCGGAACTGGTGCGTTTCACTGATAGGCACCAGGTGTAGTCGGCCTTGTGGATTCGCAATCAGAACAGACCACCCATGCCTTGAACATCTCACCGTCTCGCACGAACCCGAGCATATAGGCACCGCATTGACGAATCGCGTCACTCCGCAATCGGCTGTCGGTCAACCTCGGTTCTTCCCCCTCCCTCTGCTTCATTTCGTCCTCTTGGTTCTTCTCGCGGTCATCTTCGCGTTGTGCAGTCCCAAAATCTTTGCTTTTCTCTTGATTCCATACTTCGGGGCGCGCATCAACCGGTACATGGATCTCGATCTTCCGAGACACGGGTTTGACGCGAGCGCGAATCCGTTTTCCACTGGCAGTTGCTGATGGCGGTACTTGGAGAGGTCGGCTTAGAAGCGGGAACTGATGGATGTGCACGTTCGGACTCAACCTGTCCGAGTAGTGGATGGGGAGGACGTTCACGAGCTCGTCGTCTCCGAGTTCCATTGCAGACATGCCGTGGGAAATGATCATTAATACCGCTGTAATCAAGTACTACTGCTAGCAAGATGACTACGATACATGTATATGTCAAAAGAGTGTCCCTCGTCCGCAATTTCAAGCGGGGGTGGAGTACCGAACAATTTCTTATCCAACCATTCCCCTGGAAGCTTCTGGGAACGCGACGACCCCAGAGATAAATCTTCCATGCTCACTGTCGAACGAACGCGTCCCTCGTCGACGACGTGAGGTCCACCGATGTGTGCTCGGGTAAACAACTCGGTCTCTACGGGTGGAAATGTGTTGGACGTTCCACTCGTTGACGCTGCCAAGGAGCGTAAATCTCCCCGCGAAGAGTAAGCCGATCCAGGGAACAAACGACATGTGGACAGGCCAGAGGGCGACGCACCGCCGTTTATGTCGTAGGGCGCGACAGAACGACGCGCACGTGCCTTAAACAACATCCTCGGAGTGCATACTGGTGGTGGTACATCCCGCAAGAGTTCCGCGGTGGTGCGATCGGTGTGCAAATCGTGGTACCACGCCGAGGAGTGGAGAAGCAATGACTCGTTTTCATGGCGTTGAATCACGCGTCCGAAACTGTGCATTACCAGCAGTGATATGAGGGCCCCTACGGAGTCAAGTGTCAACTATCATCGATTCAGGTTATGACGCACGTACAGTCAAGGATAATCCAGATCGTGGTGTCGATGCCCCCTGCGCTCTTGACCCCGACAAGAGTCATGGCTACAGACACAACAGTGAACGCAGTGATAACGGCCGTGTAACACAACTATGGTGGCATGAACAAGTTAGAACATGTCCAGAGAGACCAGATTTGACATACCTCATCTCTCATGACCTCCCGAAAGAGAGACATCCTGGGAATGTAACGACCGAAGTGGCTCGGGGAAGAATGCACTGGAGAAGTTGGTCGTTTAAAGGGTGTGGCTACCCTCAGGGGTAAATTGGGTCCATCAGTTGTGGTTGGGATTCTGACCGTGCAAGAGGGAGGAGTGTGTGAGTGTACTGTGGAAGGAAATGGGATTGAACAATTCGTGTTCTGAGCTGTTTCTGCATTGGCTGGTGTATTACAAGTGTGCATTCCCTGAGATTCATCATGACGGATGGATGCGATACTGGGCTCTCGTGATAAATGCGAAGTGTGATGGGTTTGCGGCGATGTTAAGAAGCAATT
>JBBPQR010000550.1:0-10314 GCA_038092615.1 Boletus sphaerocystis | reverse complement strand
CAGAGCTGATATCAAGGCGGCTGCAAGATCTTGTGCTGTTACAGGGGTCGTCACCTGAGAGCTAATACTATTGTCTAAGCACCACTTCACTGAAAAAAAAAACCCCCCGTTCTAGTTGAGAGCACGAGATGGTTTGAGCGGTGGTGACACTCACGGTTCAGTCTGGGCATAGAAGGTGCCAACAGGACAATCGGGATGTAGCGCAGGTGCTCATACTCTCTTATACTCTCCGTCTGTGCCACGAGGTCAAATCGGCATGGACAAAAAAGAAGTTGACACAGCATACCATCGTGAGAGAATCGACAACAATTGTATCAAAATGGGGGCAACGTTCCTTGTCCGCGATTTCCGTAATGTCATGGGTGATATATGCCTTGAGTCCAAGTTCTTGAATTCTCTGCACGACGCCAGTGGTATCAACTAGTGTGTCGACAAACATGATTGCACGTCTCTGGAACGGCTGCATCTTCTGTAACGTGTGCTCCATTGGACTTTGGCTGATTTGGGATGTGATCGTGAAGAAGAACTTGCTGCCCTTGGCAACCTCACTTTCGACCCACATGTTGCCTTGCATGAGGTTGACGAGACGCTTCGAAATAGAGAGACCTAGACCAGTTCCACCATATTCCTGTAAGCCGAACAACGGTGATTAAATTCTTAGCATCGGATGCGAGAAAAGGGTGACAGAACATACACGTGTGGTGGATCCATCTGCCTGACAGAAGGTATCGAAGATGAGGTTCAGCTTATCTTTGGCAATACCGATGCCCGTATCCGTAACACAGAATTCCAGGGTAACACTCTGGTCGTCCAGCGCCAGGAGTCGAGTGCTGAGGGCGACGTGGCCTTTACGCGTCACTTTCGAGGGCGTAAACTTTATTGCATTGCCGACGAGGTTCGTGATGACTTGGCGCAACCGAAGAGAATCACCAATCAATTGATCTGGGATGTCGGGGTCTACATCATAGGTGAGGTCCAGGTTGTTCTGCGATGCGCGGACAACCAGAGTCTTCAGAATTCCAAAGACCGTTTGACGGAGGGAATAAGACACCGCTTCCATAGTCATACGACCAGCCTCAACTGCAGACATGATTTGAGTCCAAATTCCCATCAAGCGCGAGGGACTTACTCTTGGAGATATCCAATATATCATCGATGATCAGTAATAGCGAGCGGGCCAACGAGTGGACCAATAACAAACTCTCCCTCTGCGATCTGTTCAAGTCCGAATCGAGAGTCAGCTCTGTCATGCCAATGATACCGTTCATCGGCGTTCTTTGTCCAAGTCAGCGACCCCAAGGCATTGACGATTAGCATCACATGCTTCATACCTGATTTCGTGCGACATATTCGCCAAGAACTCAGACTTGGACCTATTCGCCAACTCGGCTGCTTCTCTCGCAGCAGTGTTCTTCTGGATGGAGTCACGCAAGTTAAACACCATTTGGTTGATCTGCGTCTTCAATGAGTCCATCTCTCCGCTCGCTTCGACCGTGATGAACCGAGTGAAATCGCCGTCCATTGCTGCCGCTGAGATCTGGGCGAATCCACGTACTTGCGTCGTCAGGTTACCGGCCATAGTGTTGACAGACATGCTGCACACAGGCAAACAATCGATCAGTGAAATGAAGTGGATCCCAAGAGGATGTCAACGCACGTAATTTCTTGCCAGATACCTTGAACGTTGCCCACCTCCGCTTGGACGCCTAATTTACCTTCTGTACCGACCTCAAAGGCGACCTTCTTGACTTCCTTGGCGAAGATGGCCAATTGGGCAATCATGTCGTTGATGGTGTTTACCAAACTTAACATCTCTCCAGAGACCGAGACGCCAGTGATTTGTTGCGTCAAGTCACCGCGAGCGACAGCGGTCTATATCGGGAAAATGAGCTTGACTCGTGGGTGCGAAAATCACGGGTGAACTTACTGTAGCAACGGCGATGGTTCGAACTTGCAAGGTCAACTGTGACAACCCCCGTAAGCGCAGATCCACTTGGGAGCAATGATCCACTTACGTTGGCGGCCATAACGTTGACATTATCCGTGAGATCCTAGTCAGTTTCTTTCAGTAACCCGCTCTTTCCATCCACCGTGAACCCCAAACTCACCTTCCAAGTACCACCTACATTGGTTACGCGGGCTTGTCCACCCAATCGTCCTTCCGTTCCAACTTCTCTTGCGACACGAGTGACTTCATCAGCGAATAAGCTCAAACTCTCGGTCATGCCGTTTACAGTCTCCTTCAACTCCTTGATCTCGCCGCGGACATCGACCTCGATCTTCCTTGTCAAGTCACCAGCTGCAACCGCCTTGGTGACTTCAGCGATGGAACGCACTTGATTGGTCAAATTCATGGCCATCAAGTTGACATTGTCCGTCAAGACCTATCCATCGCGAGGGTGTTGTGTCAATCCAGGCTCAGTAGCCAACGGTAATGACAAACCTTCCACATTCCCTGAACGTCGGGGACATAGGCCTGACCTCCCAGAATACCCTCCGTTCCGACTTCCAAGGACACACGAGTAACCTCATTCGCGAGCGTCGATAATTGGGCAACCATAGAGTTGACAGTCATCTTCAAATCAAGCATCTCTCCCTGGACGTCGACATTGACAACCTTGCTCAAATCACCTAACGCCACAGCCTTTGTAACCTCTGAGATGGATCGCACTTGATCGGTCAAATTGCTGGCCATTTTCTGTAAAGTGTGTCAGGCGAGCTCGCTGGCCACAACTTGAAAGAGCCTCACATTGACGTTGCGTGTCAAATCTGCCCAGGTTCCTTGTACACCTTCGACGCGCGCCTGACCACCCAAGATACCCTGAGTTCCAACCTCCAACGCGACACGCGTGACTTCAGATGCAAAGGCGCTCAACTGGTCTACCATGGAATTGACAGTCCCCTTCAATGTCGACATTTCACCCTCGACCTGGATCTCAATCTTCTGGGTCAAGTCACCCTTGGCGACAGCAGTTGTGACCTTGGCGATAGACCGCACTTGATCCGTCAGACTCGAACACATCCGATTCACCTGCAACGAGATAAACATCGACGGTCTCAAAATTCTTCCGTGACTTACATTCCGAACTAGTTCAAACCAAACGCCTTCGACATCGGGGACATGCGCTTGACCACCCAACTTTCCTTGGGAACCGACCTCGAGCGTGACACGTGTGACCTCGGCGGCTAATGCCCGAAGACGAATTACCATTCCATTAACGGTGTTCTTCAAATCCAAGATTTCTCCCCGAGCATCGACATCGATCTGTTTGGACAAATCACCCAACGCGACAGCTTTCGTGACCTTGGCGATGCTCCGGACTTGACTCGTCAAATTGGCAGCTAACTTGTTGACAACGCCCGTCAATTCACGCCATGTGCCTTCCACATCCAAAACGAGAGCCTGTCCACCCAATTTGCTAAAAGGGGGATTTTCAAAAACGGAACAAAAGGGTATTCCGGGTAGGACCGTACCCTTCTGTACCGACTTCTTGGCTGACACGAGTCACTTCTTTGGCGAACTGACCCAATTTATCAACCTAATCGCACGAATAAGTACGGATCTCCCATCTCGTTATTGCTGTCTGGAAATACCATGGTGTTGATGACATCCTTGAGTTGAACCATAACGACACCTTGGACGGGAACCGTGATCTTCTGTGACAAGTCACCACGAGCTACAGCATTGCAAACACGTGCAACATCCTGAACTTGCGCCTTGAGCAAACGAAGTTCCTCAACGGCACTCATGCCACTTTCGAATGCAGCAGCAGCGAGAGGACCGGGAGGGACGACAAGCGGTGACCCCGAGGGAGAGCCATTGAAGCTGCCGTTGATCCGATTCATTGTCATCATATCCGTGATCGTTTTGCCACAGGTAGGACATGACATGTGCTCGATATGGGATGTTGAGGGCGCAGAGGCGGACGAATTTGAGAACGTACGTTGCAATTTAGAAGGGTCGAAGTTGTTGGGAATGTTGTCAAGCGATAACGACATGTTCTGAACGCGGGAGCTGATCGGTCTAGCAGACGGAGCGCGATCAACATCAGCGACGCCCACCGTTGCCTCCTCTGCCACCATGTCGACATCCGTCGAACCATCGGCGTTGCTGGGGGTAGTATCGGATCTGCCTGAGAAGAAGCCACTGCGGGCGGCATTTGCGTGCTTTGTAGTCATCGTGCTAGGCTGCGAGGGGAAAGAAGGAATATGGTCCTTCTGAGAAGGGAACGAACAGGGTATGGGAGTGTCGCCTACGCTGCGTCTTTTCTTAGTCTCTGGTCCGTTTGTTTGCCATGATTCGGATGCCTTTATGGAGGCGAGTGCTTCTTCTGCGGTATACATTCTGCGGGCGACGGCGGCAAGGGAGCGGAGGATAGAATCCGTCTGCCAGTCGCCGGGTCCGTCGTATCGGGGCGGGGGGGTAGACATGGGACAGAGCTCGTACGTAGAAAGCAGTGCAATGAGGTGGGAGAGAAACGGGTCATTTAGACCACGAGTGTATTCGTTTATCGAGCTCATCGTCGGAGACGATGGCGAGGGGGAATGGTGGTGGTGGTGGTGGTGGAAGGAAAGGCGGGGAGAAGTAGCCTGAGAGGAAAAGGGAAGGGTAATAATAGTGGAAGGTTCAAATGACAAGCTGCCGGGTCTCGGCTGAAATATTCAAAACTAGATAATCTCCGCCATCCTTAACGGCTCCACAACACACGTTCACTTGGTACTCTTAGTTACATACAGCTCCTCTCCTAGATGTAAACCGGCAAAGTAGGGTTCAGTCCAATCCAATCAATCCCCTCCACGAACTCCTTGTCGTCGATTAAAAAGTCCTGTATCCAACTCAGCCCGGATCAGAGCCCAAGGCCAACAAGGACCACTTACCAAGGGACACTCGACAATGGAACCCTTGACCTGATCAAGACGTTCCTTGACCCGCTGCAAGGGAACACCAGGTACAACATGGCCAGTCTTCACCTTTGGCACATAATTCTACTCTTCCGTAAGTCACCCGCACAGAGTGCATCAACAGCACAATTACGAACCTCGTAGGCGGACCACGATCGCACAAGGTTCGTGGGCACAGGTCGGAATAGCTCCGTGAATACCTCCCTGTTCTTACGTGCCGTGTTGTACAGCAAATTAAGCGTCTCATCAGAAAGTGGGTCTGCGACGGCAATGTCTTCCGGCAAACACGTCTCATCTTCATGAGGTACCGGAGCTGGCTGCATGAACGAATCCGGTCGATGGGTCGTGTGCTGAGGCTCGATAAGACCCAGGTGCTCTGCAATCCACAGTCAGGTCTATGGGCTCCCCGCCATCAGAATAGCTTTTTCACCTCTGAACAATTTCCGTCTCAGCGTAGCAGCAAATCGTGCTGCCATATAGGGGCGTCCGTCCATCGTCGTCCGAATCATTTCATCGTCTTCCACCACAAGCGCAATCTCAGAATCACCATCACCCTACACAATCGATCAGCCCAAGACCCATGCCACGGGGCCTACGGTCTGGCCACCCACCTTTTGACTGCGGTCGTTGAGGTTAGCAGACCCCATCTAGGCCATCTCTTTAGTCACATTATGCACATAATAACAAGAAACCGGTACCCACAATGACACGCCTGTCATCCACAATCATGACTTTGCTGTGAATGTAAAGCAACTCCGAGACATAACTGTCTCGACCCTTCAGCTTCAAGGATCACCCTTCAACGACCACGGATTCACACACCAGTTCAACTCCTCTTCCTCCGATCCCATCCAAGGCTCGTCCAGCAATGAACGCCTTCCTTGCAATGCGTGATGGGACACCGAATCTGCCACACTCTCGTCCAACTGCACATTCTGCGCACCAGACTCGAACCGCGCAATGACCTGCCTCGCAGCTTCAATAGATTGGGGAAGAGGTACCTTGTCCTTCTTCACAGGGGTTTCCTCCGTGACAGTGATTCCAGTCTTCGCTTCCTGGGGCACTTTGACATAGACTTCCTGGGGGACGTCCTTTCCGTAAAAGTTCCTCCCTACCCATTGACGCGCAAGCGCGATCTGCGCTTCATGGAACGTCACACCCGAATTCTGTTCCATTTGGGCAATAAGGGCTATCATGCATTGAAACCGCTCCGTCAATAACCTAAACGGCGAAGAGGTAAGAGCGGACTCACACGTCGGAGCGTTAATGCGGTCATACGAACGCAGATGGAAGAAGCGGATGTAGTCCATCCTAACCGGGATCATGAGACGATAGATACGCGCAAAGAGAGCGGTCGAAATACCCACGGCTCATAGCCCGCTTTGCGGATATCCTCATAGATACTATTACCGCCTCTGTTGATGGTACGATACTGTGCCGCCATGATCGTCTTTATGGCGGTCTCCTTCTTGATGTCTCCCGCAAATCCTGGAACTTCGGGAATGACGACAATGACCTAGACCACGTGGTATCGCCCAACTTAGCGCGCTCTGATAAACCCCTTTATTCACGATGCTGACCTTGAACTTCTTTCCTGCCTGGGCGGCCTCGACGATCCGCTCTACCAAGGCCTTTGCAATCTGGTTCTTCACCGGGCCTTCGTTCCGGGTATTCGATATGCTGGATGCAGTACGCCACGTCAGCAAATTTCACAAGGCGGACGGAGGGCAAGCCCACGCACAAGAACTGATTCTCTGTGGGTGATCAGCGCCCATGACCACCACCACGAGGCACGCATACATTACGCCCATCAATACTGAATGCAGACTGATACATGATAATTAGGACCGGGACATACCGATATAGATGAAGTGGTTGGCTTCTCGGATTAGCTGAATATCTGGCAGGGATAGCAAGTTCCGTTAGGATATCGACATACTCACACAGGATGTTGAAAGCGAACGAGTAAACATACAAGCGTTCTGAATGCTATGTTCCGTGAGGACGCCGTGACTCCAGTCGCACACGCTGCGAACGGCTTGGACACGGCATGTCCCATGTGGTGGTGGGACGTATGGGGGTTCGACCCTGTCACCGAAATCAAGATGGAAGCGCTGCCTAAACCGTCTGCCAACCTGGTGCCACTGTTCCCGGTGAGGATGGCCTGGAAAACACGTAAACGGGAGTTTCGCTAGGGAAATCGGAAATTGGTAGGTCATTAAATAGTACGTACGAGCGACAGCTTCGGCGGGTGCAACCTGTACGTTGTGGGGAAACGCAAGCCAATCGAATCTCCTGAAACAGGGGTGGGTCAAATGATATGATCACGTTTGTCGCTACGCACGGATCATCATGATACTAAGAAGAGGTGACTGAGCCTACGTGGCAGGACATTCAATTCAGCGCATACCTTGCGACGTTTGATTTCATTCCAGCGCTCTACGAAATGCTGGCAAATATCGAGTACCACGGAACCGCATATCGTCATATGAACCTACAGCCGGATCTCCAACTAGTGAACCTTGATATCCAAGAAACATACTCACGTCATGCCAGGGCATCCTCGGAGTCTCTAAAATGGAGACGGCATTACTAATATAGCTCTGCACGTCCTGGAAATCAAGGTAACGGGCGTCGTTGTAGTCCTGTCCGGGGAAGAGAGTACGCGCAAAGTCGGTTGGGTGAGCGTCAGCTAAGGGGTGATTGTGGGTATCCCAACGTCCGAAACACAAGTCTAATCCTCCGATACAAGCAGCGTGGTTGTCGACCACGACGACCTACGTGCAAGCGTATTAGAATACATTCTTCCTCTGATAATGTAACCCAGACCTTTTCATGATGAGACCAGAATTCGACGGTATCTACGGATGCCAAGTGAAAAACTTTTGAGAAGAATGATTTTGCGTGACGCACCCTTGCTACCGATATGATCGGGGTGACGCATACACGCAATATTTGGATGAAGGTCTTCCAGCGCAGCCTGTCAATCCGGTCAGTGTTGGGCAACAGGCACCTGACCCTCGTGATGCTTGCCTTGGTGTGTTTCGAATTCATGGTCATCGTCTGGGTCACTTCCTTGTAAACGACGACATAAATCTTGACGCCTTGTTGGGCCTTGCGCTGCAACAGCCTGTCGAGACGCCACTCTTCATTCTGAGCGGGGGGTCGGCTGTTATGCGGAAATGAGCATCGTACGCTCGCACTCTGGAAGCACCTTTATGACATACCGAAGGTATAATTCTGGTGTGAGCCACCAATCCTGCCGTACGCCTCAGCGAGAAAAACGCTATGGGAAGCAGAGACGCCTACCAAGATAAATATCGCTTCCTTTGCGCTGTCGAGTATCTCGGACACAGCCCACATGTAATCCTGTCCATCGATATGCCTTGGTAAGGGAAAAAGCCGCACTAGCTCAGCCCCACCGCAGCACACAGAGACCATGGTTCACACACCACTTGATTGCGTTCTCCTGTCTCTCGCCCGCAAAGCTGCTGAATCGATGACTGGCGTTGATCCTGGCCCGAATCTCATCGTCGAGTTTCTCTTGTGGGGTATCATGGCGACCTTAAGAGACAGCGTCCGTCAGACTGAGCCTCCATTGCGACGCTTATCAATGACTCACGGTCTGGATCCAAAAGACCTGGGGCATCACAACGTGTGTGATAAGAAATGATGATATCGCGCAAGATCATCTGACATACCGATGACCTGATCGCGGGCGCGTTCGATGCCCTCGGGGAGTCGTTCTGCGTAGTCAAGGACTTTGTCTAGGAAGTTCATGGTGGGAGTTCGAATACGAGAGAGGTGTCTTCTCCAACTGATACCGGAGCCCGGGAGTGGCAACCGACCATTCGTTCTTGACGTGGCCCTATCACATGTTCCAAATCTGATGTTTTGCGATTTCAACAAGTTACCGTCGACTGCGCTCAAGGCTGTTTCTGTCTCACATGTCTTGTATCACCTCAAATTGGATTCGTGGTCTACACAGGCCTGGTGTGGGGCCAAGGCACACTGATCAGGAAGAGACCACCTTGAACGGATCCGAGCCACCACTCTCCAGCCCTGCCAACACAGCTCGCCTCACCGCACCCAAGTACTCCGCAAGTCTGCGTCCATCCGAGTGTAAAAAGTCATCGTAGAGCTTGTATCGCGAATCTGCAACAATGTTGACCAGTTCGAGTGCAACTTTGAGGTTGCTGGTTCGTGCATCAGCCTCCAGAAATAGCACGAGCAAGACATGTACGGACCCTGATACATGCTCCCTTGAAGAGTACAGCATAACGTGCAACCGCAGAATCAGTTCAGGTATGTAAATTTGTCTGATGCGCAACATTTCACGATGCCGGCGATCTGCGCAAAGTCATGAGATGCACAAATAACGGGAAACTGACAGAACAAACCAGTAGGATTACTTGGATCTGGTAGCATCCAGT
This sequence comes from Boletus sphaerocystis, assembly GCA_038092615.1. Lineage (NCBI taxonomy): Eukaryota > Fungi > Basidiomycota > Agaricomycetes > Boletales > Boletaceae > Boletus > Boletus sphaerocystis. Next base: position 979 of record JBBPQR010000550.1, on the reverse strand, counting down.
CAGAAGTGAGTAGCTTCACAATGGACTCGTATGCTTGGTCAATGAGACCCTGATGGAAGTGACATCAGTGGTACGGAAGTATCAAACGCACGCATTTACCTTGTAGTCCTTCAACCATGCTATCCGAGTATCCTTGTTCATCAATGAGGCTTCTAACGACTGACATTCTACTACTCGATCGAGAAGCCCCCACACGTTGAAGAATTGTCTGTAATGGAGGTATTCTGTCGCACGTTCTTCGGGTTCATCGATAGAAGCAAGTTCACGCGGCAACATATCCAACAGGCCGCGGGCCAAGGCGACGCGTCCAGATCCTTGGTGTGGATAAGCGACAGACCGGGCCCAGAACGTTAGACATACCAAGGAAATATCGCAATATCACCGTAGCTTGTTCGAGCGCCGTGTCATAAGTAGCTTCCATGAAGGTTGTCCATTCTATGGAACGGAGTAGCAACATCTCCACCTCCGATGGTGGATTTTGTAGTGCAATGATCGATGGAAGTGGGCCCCTCAGCGGGGGCAGCAGCTGCCAAATTCCAAGTTTAACAGAGTTCAAGGAACCAAAACAACAACTCATACATCAAAAGCCTTCTCAATCGTTTGCTCGGCGGTGACAATTGCAACGCGATCCACGTCAAGACCGTGTTCACGGGCACGTGTCAGTGCCAATTTTCGTTCCTTGATATCTGCAGAAAGATCAAGGGAAGTGAGGAACATGGCGTAGCGTTCCACTGCATTGTCGCCCAATGCATGAGCATACATGGCAATAAGTTCCCGTTGACCAGCACCCTAAATCCGAGGTCAGTAAATATGACGTTCGAAATCGCTTTATGATTGATATTGACCTCGAGGACCTGGAGATACGCCTCCAAAATCACCTGAGTGGCCAACGGTGGTACAGAAATGTCGATCATTTGGAGGAACAGACACAAATGGGCAAAGAATCGCGTCATCGTAGGGTACCTAACACACAAATGTA
>JBBPQR010000549.1:0-10315 GCA_038092615.1 Boletus sphaerocystis | reverse complement strand
CCCATGCAGGGAATGGTGGTGGTTTTAAAGCAAGTGGAGTTCTCGGCTCTTAGCCCCGCCTCCATGCCTCCCTTACGATGTCAATCACGTGAATTCTGAAGTCCCCTTTTGATTGCGTTGCCGCCACACCACGCTGTCCACTGCAGGCAGTGATTCAGCGCTCAGCCTGCTTGCTAAACTGCACAGTCTCATAGAAACAATTGAATGATACTCTTGTGCGGTGTTGTGGACGCGGACATAGAGCGTCCATAATAGATCTTCGGTTCACCCATTCAAGTCCACACGACCGAAAAGCACCCATGATGATATTCTCAGGCTGCCTCGCAGGCAATTAAACTTTACCCGCCGATGGGGCGCGAATGTCGTGCCCGTGAAATATAATTCCACCCGACTGTGACCTCACTCCACACCACCACCGTTGCCACACATAGATCCGGTGTTTACTCCACCAACCTTGTTTTGTTTTGGAGTCTGTGCGCTAGGTGACCGGCGTGTATACTGCACACCACGAGGCGACCAGTATTTCAACAGACTTGCCCTTATCTGTATCCCCCCGTCGATTTCGGGGCCAATGCACAGCAACCTCGAGATCCGGCTCTAAGTCGCTCACCAGCATCCGCCTGGGTCGCAAGATGCATCGATGGCTATGACTTCGACTCGGACTCGGCCGGGCATCCGAACTGCGAACCGGGGGCCATCAAGTTCCAAGAGCGCAACTTTTCCCTTGAGCATCATCGCGAAGGACAGGTGTCAGGAGCTTACTGCCAATTATGTCATTTCTTTAGAATTGCAAGCTCGGCGATCTCAGAGGGGATAGATGAGATTTAGTAAAGTTCATCTTAATCAGGAATATCTCGCGGGAGCCGCCAGTGATGTTCCAAAGTTGTAAATATTGACCCGTGGCTCTGCTGGGTTGTATTACCTTGGTTCTTTTCCTTTCTGTCTTCTTGTTCGTGTCTCGTGCCGCGATTCTTATGACATCAAGATGACGTTGGATGCTATTGGAGACACACACCTTCGTCGAGTGATCAGAATACTCAACGGGACTCGGAGGCGCATAGAGGACTGTGTCCACCATACACTGGCGTGTCGTATCAGTTTATAATTGACCCAGAAACACGCCACTTACTAGTCTGTCCATTCTCTGTGTCCGAAGCATAATCGTGAGTAGAAGCTTGATTGGGGTCTTCAAGCGTACGGTGAAGACCACGCTTACATCAAGAGGGAGAGCGACACCTTGAGAAGCCCTAGGAACCAGAATGGACCATCAGCTTCGACAAAATAAGAGGCGGGGTTACCTGTGACCACAGCCTCGATATCGGGATGAAGATCTTTTCTCGAGCTTTCAGAGGTAGCACACTGTGTCCCGCCCTCAAGTCACGATTAACCCCACGACTGACTCACGTAGAGCAGGGATTGCCAGACAAGGTAGCAGTCGGATTGTTCAATGATAGTCGTAATTCGTGAATCGCCGGGTTGTTTCCAACCTCCGACTCTTTTTCCCGCCCCCCTTCTGTCACATATCCCTTAGCATCCAACTCGACTCGGAGTTTTTTTCGGTTACGCTCGCTGCTTTCCTCCCGTTCGACTGTTACTCTACTGACTCTGAAGTCCTTATTCATTCCTTTCATAGGCACCAATCTAACTGTTGAGAGAGCAGTGATAATGACATTTACTGAGTCGTTACATGTGAGTACCACCAATTTATCGTTTTTGTTGAAACAGACAACCCGTGCAGCATCATTGGCAATTTCGGGCTGTTGCGTGACCACCTGTCGGAGGAATTCGTTCTGTTGATCGAGGTCGCACTGAGCGATAGATATGGGTAGCAGCCTCTGTGTTTCGTGCGTTCCAGAAAATCCAGATGGCTAGTTCAGTAAACCAAAGTTACTGATACAGGTAAGTCAAGCGCTCAATCGCTCGCCAGTCACAAGCTTCGTTCATTTCTCTGCTAAATCTCAGCTAGAGGCAGAGAGCTCTCATGGAAATCGGAAACACCACTCGAGAAAGGTAGAAATCTATGATTGCTCGATTCCAGGAGCTAGAGGAGTATCCATGTGTTGGATTTAGGATTATGAATACACGGGTTCACAACAAATATAGACTCAAATAGTAAATGCAGAAATCCACTGATGACCAGTATTCTCTTCAAGTTGTGCATCGCATTCCATGTCTAAAGGTGATGAAGGCCCATGTTCCGACGCAGACACGGCATCTGGTCGTGTCTGCATGCTGGATGTAGGACGGTTGTGACCAGTCACCTTTCTCTGCGAGTCCCCGCCCTTGAAGTATTTTTCCCATGTATGTCTCTGTGAATCGGTCGTCCTCTGCTCCGTATGGCAAGTAACGCCATCGGAAACCTGCGATCCTAATTTCCATCTCTTCGAAACTACAAGGGATGTCGAACAGATTCCACCGGAATGTTGTATCGTTTGACGATTCTGTGGTAGGTACGTCGAGAAAACGACATACCCGGAGGTATGAATCATAGTCTCTTAAGATAGAGTTGCCCAGCGAACACGCTCAGCTGGTCGATCAGAGCCCAATGTGGGGTCCAGTCGGTCGGGAGAGGTGGGATAACATACAGTTTGAGATTATCGGCCGGTTTCATGCGTCGGGATGTACGCCGTGCATACAAATGAGGGTGGACGCATGTGCTCGCTCTGATGTCTGGCATCAAGAGGTTGATTTCGAACGGGCTCAGCAGAACGAGTACTTGTTCACGCCGGTCCTTTTGATTACGGGTGAGAATCCACTGGACGGGTCAAAGATATTGATCAATGGTTCCTTCAGTTTGATCGTCTTGCAGAAGTCCGCGGTTGCCAAGATAAATGGGCTCCAGACGTCTGCTTTGCTCATCACAGTAGCTGCGGTGGTCCTTTTGGGGGTTGTGAAGACGGGACGAAAAGCACTGCTTAAATGTAATGGCGGAATGTCACCAGTCTTCACGTATTCGACATCTCGATGAAGGGAATGTTTCACACGTTTGGCCCAGGGAGGGTGTTCCTCTCATTCGCGCTTCCATTCACGATTGACCTCCCGTTCCTGCTCGTCTTCATCTGTGCACTGGGAAGTGATAGAACCCCAAGGGTCTTGCAAACGTTGGCGAATCCCTGAACCCAGTCGCGACAAGTTACCGGTGACGTTTTTAGTTTGACAAGGTACATAGAGATTGATCAGCGAGTTCGTTTCTGGTTGGAGCCATGCATCTGCCAGCTTCTCTGGTGCGAGTTCACCGTTGCAGAAACGGGACCAAACCTCATATCTCGATTTATGGTTCATGCCATGCTGTGCACAGTAAGGAGCCCGCTGCTGAATATCGGCCCAGGTCTCATGTATCGCCCAGCGTAAGATGTCGACAGTGGTTACTCGAACGGTGGGATCTTTTTGGCAGCCACGGAACGGATGCTCTGATCAACCTCAAGTGGTGCAAAGTACATGACCAAATGACCATGTCCAAGTTTGTGCATCCGCATGCAACCTGAAAATTACAGACCGTGTGATTTAGCAACGATATCATGACACCAACTTGAAAACGAACCTTGCACCAGACTATCTTTTGTGAGCTTGGGACCCAGCATGATCCCAGCTGGTGATCCAATAGGCATTTCGAGACCAATGCCCATTGTGTGTGCATGATGAGATAGACAATGCAATGGTCTAGTTGCTAAGATGACATTGGCTGAATGTTGCCACTTTGTGTGAGTACCATCAATTCATCATCCTTGTCAAAGTATATGGCGCCAGTAGCATGAGCCCATGTGGTGACATTCACCCGTAGCATACAGTGAGCCTGCTTGCAAAAGACCTGACATATACGGGTGATACTGGGACAGGCCTGGGACAGGCCTGGGATATATGAAGCATGTAAGACATGGTTGGGCCTGTCTGACATGTACATACGTAGGATACAGAAGGCCCTGAAAAGGGTAAATAAATGAGGTGTCGATCGATACGCAAAGGCCCGAAGTAGGGGCAGTAAGACCAAGGTCGATGCATATGAGTGCACTGAGCAGGGTGAAGGTGACTCACATCGATGGATATGAAGGGACCGAGCAGTGTGAGGGTGACTCACATCAATGCATATGGGTAGACCGAGCAGTGTGGGGGTGACTTACCTCAATGCATATGAAGGGACTGAGCAGGGTGAGGGTGACTGACATTGATGCATATGGGTGGACCGAGCAGGGTAAGGGTGACGTACCTTGATGCATATGAGGGACCAAGCAGAGTGAGGGTGACTCACATTGATGCATATGGGTAGACCAAGTAGTGTGAGGGTGACTTACCTTGATGCATATGAAGGGACTGAGCAGGGTGAGGGTGACTCACATCATGCATACGAAGGGACCGAGCAGGGTGAGTGTTATAGTTCAGGACCTCATGCTACGTTTTCACTTTCATTTCATTCATTGTACTTAACAATATTTTCACTTTCATAGTCATGTGACCTAGTCACATGACTTACCCCTCTTTTGATCACGTGACATTCTGCTCTTCATCGTCACATGACTTCTGCACATGACCGTGGGAACCACATGACTCCTGGTCCAGACCCAGTCTAGACCATTGTCTTATCTATGATGTCACATCTCATGGACACCTTGCGTTCTCCTCATGTCTCTTATCTTTCTTCTTTACTTCTTTCTCTCATACCGGCCCTCAATCCTTTTGGACTTAGATGACCTACCCTAAAGCACCTTACCTACATATATAAATTGTACCTCTACATCGTCTCTCCCCAGTCCTATTCATTTGTCTAACTCTCCCTTGGGGGCCTTGGACTCACTGTTTACTACTCCTTTCTCTACCATTGCACTTTGCCACCTCATCCTCGTCATTGGATGCTTCATTTGTTAACCATCGTCATACCCATTGCCAATCTGTATCTCCTTCGCGTTGAAGCCGATTTTATCAATCAACGTCTCGCCGTCACCGTGTTCCTTCTTCAACGTATCTTCCTGATCCTCTTTGTCTAAGTCACTCGACACCCTATATCACTAGGTTGTCTCGTTCAAGGTTTCCATCTGGTTTCAGTGAGGGTGACTCATATTGATGCATATGAAGGGACCAAGCAGGGTGAGGGTGACTCACATCAATGCATACGAAGGGACCGAGCAGTGTGAGGGTGACTGACATCGATGCATACGGGTGGACTGAGCAGGGTGGATTTGATCATGTGCCGATCCATACAGTGTGAGTGTCACGAAGAGCTGCTTTTCAGACCGAAAGTCATGTATGTGCCCACTGACCAAGGTGGGTTGTGGTCTCGAATTCTATCCAAATATTCCTTATTGTATACAAGCACTTTGGAAGCAATATCTACATGCTATTATATGGTATATGTTTTGCACATTTTTACACATGTTGTTCTTGAATGTATTCTAAGGTATTCAACAGTCTCACCTGGGTCTGCAATAGTTGTATCCTCTGCTGCGAGGCCCAGATGAAAGAGTCACTGGCCATTTCCATGGCCACCCGAGCCAGTGGATGTTCAATCGGTCAATGCTGAACCCTCGTTTTTTCATCTATCACTTGATCAACTATTGCAGCATCGGTGAATACTACCAATCTGTTAGACGTAGTCATGTATAATGGTTTTATGCACACATTGAAGTTTGGAATTCCCTCTATTTTGACACCCTGTCTGACGAACACGTCTCGCTCGGCATTATTTCTTCCTGTCACTATATTTGCGGAACATAATAAGCAATAAAATATGAACGTGAAATAATCAAGTCACTTACAATGCATCTCAATAATCTCCATGGCCTCTGCCTGCCTCTTTTGTCTTACCTTGCGACTCGGACCGATCACTTTGGGAATATTCTGCACTCCCTCAGCTGGTTGATGTTTTTGACTCCACATATTTGGGCGTGGTGACTGCTGAGAAACCAAGGAAGGAAGATGGTCTTCAGCATTCAGGACAAATGGAGGTGGTGTGGGGATACGGATGTCGTTTAGTAGACATGGAGGAGGTGTTGGGATGTGGTACCCTGCGAAAGAGTCATACTGCATGTTGAGCATCATGAAGGGGGGTGGCATTGGTATTCAGGTAGTGGCCAAATCGTTGAGGTGGGTCAAACACGGCTGGTAAGGTTCGAAAGGAGGCGGGGTTGGAATGCAGAAAGGCAGCTCTGACACATCGGCCATATCTAGATTTAAACCGAGATCAATGACCCATTTAAAGGAGGAGCAACCACTTACCAACGGATTGTGATTCACAGTAGGCCGAGACTGATGTGTGATCACTAGCGACTGAGGTGGCATTTACTGTGACGCCTTTTACTTTCACCGTTCTATAGACAGTATTATCACACTCACCTAGGATCGAGAATTGAACTTGCTTTTGCATACCGAGCAGGTGCTGAAATGGCAGAAGGGTAAAATGGAAGGGATGGAATGGAAAAGAACTTAGATGGGTGTGATGACATGTGTGATCGCCAGTGGAGTTTGCGGTCATATGGGAAATATGGACAATGAGACTTTAGTCAGCTATATTATGGTTGAACCAAACAATGGTAAATGCCATTCGGTATTTATGAAACAAACTCACTGCATCATACTCCTCTCTTCCCATTACATTCTCCATCACTGAACATCTCGATGCCTTCCACTATCCAATCCATCATCGACAATGCCACTGCTGCCATCTGTGATATGCTCACCAAGAAGGTACTTGGGCTGACCGACGGAGCTGCAGCTTGGACAAAAGCATGGCACAAGGCCATCATGGAGATCATGGGACAACTGGTGCACGATCATATGTATTGTAGATTTGAACAACTAACTGATTCTTCTAGGACACGATTCGGGCCATTGCAGGCAGTGCTGAGAGGGTGCCTCTGCTGGCTGTTTCCTGTGACATCCAGCTGTCACAGTATCAAAACGATTGTTGGCTGGACTGGAGCAAGATTCTCAAGCATGACATCTCCGGGCATCCAGACCATCCTTGGCTCAAGGTTGGCCAAATCGATTTTGAAAGACAGGTTGGGACATCCTCAGCACGTAGTTGTGGGACCATAGGATAGCCTGTTGAGACAAAGGATCAGACGTTGAGGACGACCATGGTTAGTGACGACACCGACATGGATGAGACGCAGACAGCGACAAAGAAGGTAGTTGCTGCTGGTGGGAAGGGAAAGGCGCATCAGATGGACCTGCCTGAAGCTGACCCTGAGGCCTGAGGACGTGTAGAACAGCACGTCAATGTGTTGGATAACGTGCAGACAGTGCCGAAGAAGGTTGTCATAGGGAAGGAAAGGGCTCGGCAGATGGACCTGCTATAAAACGACGCTGAGGAATGAGGTCGTTCCAGACACCGTGGCAACACGTCAGACACACCAACAATGAGGTGGTCTTGGGCACGTTCAGTTACCAGGTCACAGCTGCCCATCGTCACTCCTGTCAACGAGAGTGAGGAAGACGTGGATGCCGAGCAGGTTTACAACACCTGCAAACGACGAGGTAACAGGTGAACCCCAAATCCTGGCCATGCTTGCATTCAATGCAATCAACGCAAGGTACGATGCTCTTTGGTAAAGGTACGCCAACGTTTGACTTCTCGGCGTTGGCGATCCCCATCCTTGGACACACCACGGAAACAACATGCACTGAGTGAGTCTCGCAATTGCCTGCCTCCGTCAAAGATTCGGACCAATGCCCCGCCACCACCACCTCCCTTGACATCATCTGCAGTGAAGAAAATTATTATTCGCACCACATCTCTGAATGCACCAGCACCCTCATCCAGTGAGCCAGCACTGACCTTCAAGGTCGGTCCCCCAAAACAGAAGGTCAAGTGATCCAAGCTTGTCTAAGGTAAGTAACTCGGAATCATTATATTCATGAGGCTCAAATTTATTCTATAGTTCTCAAAGGTGTGGTGATCACCAAGACCAGGAAGTCAGTACCGGTGACAGAAGCACCTGGGCCATCCAATGCAGGACCATCGAGCAGCCCTCAGTCTGGTCACATGTATCCTGGTGAATTGGGCGACTATTATGCCCTCCTTCAAGTATATCGAGAATTGTGAGCAAGCAACTCTTAGCTCGTGGACCGGGTGAACACGATGGCCAATTTGATGGAGACATTCGGTCAGGTCATCAATGACTTGAGGGACCATTTCATTGGGACTCGGGGTCATATGGTTTGTGTTTCGTCCACATGAATGCATTTTCCATTTCAATGACTTCCTCAGCAGCCCAGCGACCAACAAGACATCAGCGAACAACATGCCTCGGTGCCTTTCGAGGTGATTACCAAGCCAGACATGCTTGAGACATGCTCCTCCCCCAATCCACCCCTCACCCCATCCATTGCCGAGCCCAACGTGCTCATCCCTGACACCCCCTCCCTCCCCTCCTCAACTCGGTTGATTGCCCCACTTCCCCATCAAGCACTGCCACCTCACACTCAGACTGCCACCACTGTTCAGTGGGGTGCTGGTCTGCGCACCCTCTCAGATGGCAGTTGGGCACCTCCTTCTCTCTTTCCACAGGTTTCATCGATCTTCGATCACCCCACAGCATGTCATTTGTGGACCGTCGAAGGCAGCTCAGCCACTGATGGCTGGGAGGTAGCCGATGTCTCAGATGTCTCAATGCCAGGATCGGGTGTTTCCTTACTGACAATCGCTGCAATCTCTGCTGGAGAAGAAACCATCTTGGATGCAGAAAGTGTGGCTGAGGATGAGATGGAAGGAGTAGTCCGTCAGTAAGCTGAATGAAGATGGTGAGGCAGGTACCGAGAAAGGGTCGGCCCACAAGTAGTTGTATGTAGTTCTGGATTGTTGTGCATATCTTGTAATACACACTAAAGTCAACTATTTACAATTGAAACTAAGATTACAATGTCTATATACATTTATTTCCTTTTTGGCAGATGTTTAGGTGTTAGCACTTCAGCATCTGGCAGTAGTGGAGCCTTACATGCTCTTCCCAATTGACATAGAGTGGTGCCTTTCAACCAAATTAGAGTCAGACATGATTCACAATATGTAAACGTTTATGTACCTTGAGGTTGCATGCCCTTCTTGATTGATGTGATGGGGGTATGACCTTGAGATATCGGCCTTTTACCACCCTCGGTTCTAATGATGCTGACCGAAGGCAATGCATTCAGGAGTTTTAAGGCTGATTTCAATTTCAATTTCTTTGTTCGGGGTGCTACAGCAGCACATTAGATAAAGTCAGAAGGGACATCCAACCACATATCACTGTCACCATCATCGACTGGGGCTGATCTCTTCATCGTAGGTTTGGGCCGAGGATTTTTCTTCAGCATTGTCATGTCAGTCTCATCACTTGATCTGATCTGTTCGGTGTGACCTTCAGTGCATCCCGCGGTGACTGTGGTGCTTATGATTTGCCTCAGTGGAATGACATCATTATCACGTGTTACTGGATCAACCTTTTTGGCATGCCTGGGTGGTCCAACCTTGAATGGTTGTTAGGGATGTTGAGACACATCCTTCTCTGGCCTTGGATTCTTGATTGACAGTTCCATAACTGCATAGGTGTATCCTGTGTATGAATAACTACGTATTGCACACAAATAGCAACTTACCATCTGTTGAAGGCTGAATCTTCATCGGCCTTGGTCACCCGTCCACATCACTCTGGCCCATTCAGTTACTCTGACTTGCCATGTGCATATTTTGTGTGCTGAACCCTTTCACTGCATCCGTTTAGTGCAAGCTCTATAATGCATATCTGATGGTTTACCTTGTGTTGGTGGACCTACCTTAAATGACACTGTTTTCCAAGGTAGTTCCCCCACTTCTTGTTCGCTCTCTGACCAATCACTATATGGGACTGATGGGCTTTGTACCTCCTTGTGCTTTCCATTTCATATTGCAGGATTGCTTCGACCAACTGACAGTATTCAACCATAACCAGTTCCGAGTGTTCCGGGTTCCGCATCGGAACCAATGTTCCGGAACTGGTTTTGAAATTTTCCCATGCTGTTCCGAACTTCCGAACTAGAAGTATCACTGGAACCACTTCCAGAATTTTCCTGCACTGTTCTGAACTTCCGAACTGGAAGTATCTTCGGAACCACCGGAACCACTTCCAGAATTTTCCCACACTGTTCCGGACTTCCAAACTGGAAGCAACTTCGGAACCACCGGAACCACTTCTGAAACTTTCCCGTGCCTTTCCGAACTCGGAAAGATCGGAACAATCAGAAGTACTTGTATGGTATAACCTTTTGTCGCTTAAACATTTAGTGTTCATTCTTCTATTACAACATATTGTTATATTCTTTCAGGTTCATCAACACACCATTACTGATGACATAATACGAGTATACC
>JBBPQR010000548.1:0-10335 GCA_038092615.1 Boletus sphaerocystis | reverse complement strand
ATGACGATCTTGTGGCAACCATCGTCTCACGAGGACAAGTCATTTCACGCCCATGAACCTGTTGCAGGACCTGGAAAAGATAAAGGAAAGGGAAAAGCGAGGGGAAAAGGAAAAGACAGGGAGAAGCGGGCGGACGGCGGAACATCACCTGAACCCAATCATGGCCCACGCGTGATCTGGGTCCGTTGCCATCCGGCCATCTTTGAAGACGTTTTTGAGTCACTGCAAGCTTCGGCATCGTCCGCCCTGGATCAGAGCAAGAAGAAGGACCCAGAGATACACGCAGAGATTGAAATCGCAGATCTTAGAGGGTGTATCAATGCTTTCGAGATCATGGGACCCAAATCAAGCCAAGTCATCAAAGGAGCTTTGTCCCCCGTCGGAAACGACGATAGAAAAGACGTCACGAAGGTTGTGAGATTCTAATTGTCCTGCTAACATGTTTCTGATATCTGTAAATCTCCAGTTTTGGGAGTCATTGACAAACCTGCAGACCCCTGGGAGTATACCACGCGGGATGGTGATCGGACTCAAAGTACTTGATCCACGTCTGAAGTATGGCCTGATCCGACATTATGTTGAATACTGACTTTGCTTTTTGCAGGTTTCCTCCAACGAATGCCAAACCCCATTACCCCGACGTTACGCAACCTTCTACGCAACTGTCCCAATTCTTCACCTTCCCCACGGGTCTGACGGCGCAGAGCGAGATCTGGGATGAGGAGAAACGTGGAAGTCTCAAGAAGCCCAAGTACAAGAAGAAGGATCTCGACGAAAGGCGCTCCAAGGTTCATATCACTCTCACATTTATTCGTTCTACTAATACACCATCGATTTGTAGAACCTTGTTCCGGGTACCCTGCTCGATCCTCTCCGCCAGGATGATCGAATTCCCATTCTGCTCGTCCAACGTTCCATCGAACCATCTGCAGTTTCCACAGGGTCTACATCACAGTCCGATAACTCACAAGGGATCCATGGATGGACATTGTTGTTTCCCGCAGGCTGGGGCATGGCATTCCTTTCTTCCCTGATTTACACGGGAACCGATTTGGTGGCCAACGGCAACGTATGAAACAATTCTTTGAAGCTGGCGTTGTCGGGTTTCCAAATGACTATCCCCTCATTGCTGCATATGAGGTTGTCACCAACGATTGTGCTAAGCAAGAGAAAGCGCGTTGGGACAGAGCTCCTCCTGCGAAGAAGCCCAACTATGGAAAGTTGGGGACGAGGAGCCCCTGGTGCGCCGACTGGGGTGTTGTACTTGGGTTGGAGAAGCCTGCGTCAGGAAGGGGACAAGAGGATGAGTTAGTGATGACACAGCAGGAAAATCCAGGGGGGATGGAGGTGGATGAGGCAAGGTCTGACACTGAGCCGTGGCTCCTGCGAGGATCTCACGTCTGCGCAATGCTCGCGAACACGTTCATCACGCCGGCGTAGTTTTTGTGTGAGATGAACAAGCTTCGGACGAAGAACCATATGGCACCTTTGGATGCGTCGTTGTCGGCGGAGGATGTGATGCGGTCGGCGCTCGTGATGGTGCGTGTGAAGATGGTATGGAGAGGTGTGCCAACAGACATGGCGAACATTTACAAAATGGATGACACGAAGGTGCGCAAGTAGATCAAGGCATTTGGGAAAGAGAGTCCAGAGCATGAGGTAGTGCAATCTTCCTCTTTTGTTCGTGTGTGATGGAGGGCGGAATTAATGTTGTCTTTCCCCTGGGCTTTGCAATTGGTGCCATTCCTGTCGTGCAGTACTTGGCGCTGCGTAAACAAGCGTTGAGGTATGTGTACACTCAAACATGATATATTTAGTTGACAAGGTTGGTTTTTGGTTTCCAGGCTTTCTCAATCGTCTGGGTTGGTGAAGATCAGGGATCGGGATGGTACGACGTGCCGTGTGGCTTACTTGGAGTGCTTGGACTTGTAGGCATTTTCGTATGGCAAGACTCGGTACTTAGGCTTGACACCATTCTATGCATATCGTGCTTCGTAAGCTAGAGAAAGAAGAGGAAAATGAATTGTTATGCTACGTAGGCAGGTGTGTTGGGGTGAACGAGAAAGAAGGGTTGGGCAAAAAACCGCAGGTCTTTTCCGGCCTGAAACCGAACTCGAACTGTCGGGCAAAGCGAGCTGTGCTGGAACACGTGCCGAGTGAACAGCGTCGGACAAAATGCCAAGCAAGTGGGCTTTGTATGCAGTCTGTGAGGGGAGTGGCAGGTAGGTGCAAAAGAATGACGATGATACTACCATAGTACTGTGGCAGCGAAGTAGGCAAAGAAGAAAGACAAGCGCCACTTTGCTTCTCACGCATAGAGATATCCTTGTGCCTCGGCAAGCTTAGGACGCCATGCGTTGCACTGTACTTAGTAATCACTAATCTGGAAGAATTTTGATGATCTAGACATGTTGGCCTGTCGGCGATTTCGGACCTCAGTTGTTGATGAGTATGTTGCCATGCAATGCCGATGATCGTGGGACTCTCGTTCAGAGCGAACAACCACCGCATCGTTCACTCCTCAGCCTTACTCGTAACTCTCACTCACGCTATGGATATCGAAGACGTCAGAAAGAAATTTGAACGGTTCAGGATTCTCGTTATCGGGCGAGCCAACGTGGGTAAAACTACTATTCTCAAGAAGATCTGCAACTCTACTGAAAATCCAGAGATCTACGACGATGAGGGAAATGAGGTATGGTTTTATTTCATCATTTTGGTCTGCATGGCACTGATGGTGTGCAATAAGGTCAATCCTGCACAAATCTAGGAATCTAGAGAGGTGAGCGCTAGCCCCAGAGTTAGATCTCACCGTCCACAGAGCGTTTCATTGACGGATTCCAAGCATGGAACCCACGACATCAAAAATGAGATGGTCTTTCGAAGCAACCCTGGCTTCGTCTTTCACGATTCAGAGGGATTTGAAGCCGGTGGCACAAAGGAGTTCGATCAAATGAAGGAGTTTGTTGCGGAGCGTGCAAAGACCATGTTCCTCCAGAAACAGATTCATGCTATATTGTAAACAGAAGTCATGATAGCAACGTTCACAGTACACTGACGACAGCTTCCTATCAAATTAGGTACTGCATCTCGATGGATAGGTCCCACCAGCTCATCCTGAAAGCAGAGGAAAGGTTTTTCGATGAATGTGACACAGGAAATGGTAAATCCTTACCCACTATACTTATTGCATCTAAACATTCGTCCAATTGCAGTGCCTGTTATACTCGTGTTCACGAAATGTGATGCACTGTCAGCCGTCGCTTTTGGGGCTCTCAAACCTGAAGAAATCCAGCTACCTCCAGCAGAACTGCTCATGAGGATCCAGGAGTGCGCGAAAGAGATATCGAATAAGAAAACTACTCTTGCATGGGATAGGTTGCAAAAAGAAAGGAAGTATCTGCCCAAGGCACTTGTGTGCCTGGAAAGTAAGTACAAATATTTCGTTCTGTTGACACAGCCAATTGCCTTCATTACAGACATGCACCAGTCTGATGATGGATGCAAGCTTCTTCTGAAGACAACTATGGAAGCCTTGAATGATGAAGCATTGGAGATGTTGCTAGCCTCTACTCAGCATTCGAACATGATGATGGTATCAGGTATGCTATGACAAAGTAAGTGATGGCAAGTGTAGAGATCATTGAATGAGTGCTGATGATTGAACATTTACTTTGGTTGTAGAGACATTACCATTCATCAATGCTACATATGGTACAAGCTCAACTTTTCTGCTCAGATCTGAGCAGCAAGAACAATTGGTTCAAAGAATGGAAAAATGGTTTCCACATACACAGGTAATGAACTTTTCAAATCATAATGATTCCACAGTTAGAAGACATATACTGATGACCATTAATATATAAATTATAGGCAGTAATTGGACTGATTGAGAGATAGTGGATGATTCTGATGGATGTTGATGTATTCTGATCTATTGTCCCCTAATGGATAGTGGGTAAGTAGATTGATTGTGACTGATGGATTTAGGATACTGCTGATGTATGCCCATTTGGACTCTCATTCATAGGAAGTAAGTGGTCTGATTGTAATTGGTGGATTCAGAATGGTGCTGATGGATGCCCCTTTGCTCTCTCATTCATAGTTGGTAAGTGGTCTGATTGTAATTGATAGATTCAGAATGGTGCTGATGATTGTTCCTTTGCTCTCCCATTCATAGGAAGTAAGTGGTCTGACTATAATTAGTAGATTCAGAATGGTGCTGATGGATGCCCCTTTGCTCTCTCATTCATAGTTGGTAAGTTGTTTGATTGTAATTGGTAGATTCAGAATGGTGCTAATGACTGCCCCTTTGCTCTCTCATTTATAGAGGGTAAGTGGTCTGATTGTAATTGGTGAATTCAGAATAGTGCTGATGGATGCCCCTGTGCTCTCTCATTCATAGTTGGTAAGTCGTTTGATTATAATTGGTGGATTCAGAATGGTGCTGATGACTGCCCCTTTGCTCTCTCATTTATAGAGGGTAAGTGGTCTGATTGTAATTGGTGGATTCAGAATAGTGCTGATGGATGCCCCTGTGCTTTCTCATTCATAGTTGGTAAGTGGTCTGATTGTAATTGGTGGATTTAGAATGGTGCTGATGACTGCCCCTTTGCTCCTTCATTCATAGTTGGTAAGTGGTCTGATTGTAATTGGTGAATTCAGAATAGTGCTGATGGATGCCCATTTGGACTCTCATTCATAGAAAGTAAGCAGTATGATGATAATTAGTAGAGTTGGAGGTTGCTGATGGA
This sequence comes from Boletus sphaerocystis, assembly GCA_038092615.1. Taxonomy (NCBI): domain Eukaryota; kingdom Fungi; phylum Basidiomycota; class Agaricomycetes; order Boletales; family Boletaceae; genus Boletus; species Boletus sphaerocystis. Next base: position 5,581 of record JBBPQR010000548.1, on the reverse strand, counting down.
TGCCTCTTTGCTCTCTTATTCATAGAAAGTAAGTGGTCTGATTGTAATTGGTGAATTCAGAATGGTACTAATTACTGCCCCTTTGCTCTCTCATTCATAGTTGGTAAGTGGTCTGATTGTAATTTATGTATTTCACATTTGTATTGATTTGGATGGATGTATCTCCCTCACTCATTTAGATAGTAAATGTTCCAAGTGTGATCTGATGAAGTCTTAGTGCTGATGATTCTTCATTTATTTTTTTCTCAGGAGGTAAGTTGCCTAATTGGCACTAAACTCATGACATTTTTATCCTCTAACCTGACATAATTATTTGTATGTAGCTTGTCAGTATTTCATTCCTCTCATTTTATTTATGATTTAAATATGTTGCAATCTCATCACAGATGGTGTGCACCTTCATTATATATGTACAAGATCTACTTCTCACCTGTTCATCAACCAATTCATTTCCAGACAGTATGTGAATTTTTTTTACATCCCAATGTAGCTAAGCATTGCACAGAATGTATGCAATTTATACATTTCATGCATATCATCTCAATAAATCAATTATTTCCAAATTTCCCACCTTATATAGCTGGTATTTATTCATTATTATTGATCAATTTAACAATTAATGTCATATTTGCAGGATGTAAGTCTATATTGAATATTCATAACAATCACTTTTAATCTTAGTTGCATACTTTATTTTCTTTCTTAGATGGTAAATGTACTATGTTCCATTTCTAAATCATTATTCATTTTTATTTCTATTATTCTATAACAGGAGGTTTGTTTCATAACCAACTCAAAAATATAATCAATTGTACTGATTTTATACAGATAGTAGATAACCTGAAGGTATGTTCATTTGTTACAGTTTGATCATTTTCCCTCAATGAATCATCATGATCAGACATCAGCCAATAGAGTTAATGATCCACAATCAGCTAGTCTGAGATCAACAGTATGTTTAAGTTCATTAGTTTTATATATTTTTCATTCTATATTATTTTCCATATAGATTCAGCTGCCATTTTGTGCATGGAAACAGGCCCTCAAGGCTAGCATTAGTGGGTTTCAAGCAATGTTAATTCTATATAATAATTGATATTTGTAGATGCTGCCCTTATTCTGGAACACTCCTTCTTTCTCCATCAACAGCAGGTTCCAGATCCAATTGCTGCAGCAGCTCAACAGTACAAATCATCTGGAGTATCTGATAGAGTTGCCAAAGCACTCATTGAAGTCTCTCCTCAATACACTGAAGATGAAGAGAAAAGGAACAAGATGAATCAGGTGATCTTGAATGTGATTTCTGATCATCTTATTTGTGAGCCATTTATAAAGTTTGTTCAGTCATGTATATTTATTGAAAACATCATAGCTAAGCATGTCAGCAACTGAAACCATTGTATCTGAGTCTGTCAATGGTGGATGTCTCATAAAATGTGAAATCAATCACCAATATGATGTGTATTGTGGTAGAAAATGGAAATAATTGTGATTATGACCTGGATATGAATAATATCCCCTCATAACACCAAGGTGATAGGCTGTTAGCTAGGCAATAATAAGGGTATGATATTTGCAAGGGTATACCCTGATGTACCCTTAGGTACCCTCAGTGTGTATGTTAGAATTTCAATTGAAATATTACCCTAATTAAAAGCATTCCAATGGCCCTTGGATCATGTGATATGGACCACAGAATGAGGAGATATGGTGATTTCACTATGATGATCCAATTTCAATTTCTCTGATCTTGTGCTTATAAATCGATTTCTAGAAGAAATTCAAATACTATTAGATAAATTTGGAAAAAATGATAGCTATACCCATGGGAATATACCCACCTGAGGGTATGGGTAAGGTGAGGGTATCAGAAGTGCATACCCCTATCCCTACCCTCATGGTACTCCTCCCCCAGACCCTCAAGAGTATCCTATACCCTTGATATTGCCTATAGGCTGTTGATACTTGGTATTGATTACTGCAATTTTACAATGTCACCAATTTAACAACTCTTACCCAGGGTGGTGGATGCAAGACTATACACTTAAAGTAAGCTAATGTCCCACAGATGCTAAAATTGATTTATGTGCTGCTGATGTCAGCTGGTTGTTTGACTTACATTTTTTGTCCTTTGCTCATGCAAGGAAATATGAAATATAGAGGGTATGCTTTTCCTAGAATGTAATTTGCCTACTACAACACATATCATGTATTTGTGTGTTGTATCATTGGTAAGCTATCAAGACTAGAACCAACTGACCATGTTTCTGGGCCAGCCATCTTGATCACCTGATCTGCAGCATTCAGCCAATGTCAGTCTGTTACAAGCAAACATATTTGATAATATCAGTTGGTGATTTTAGGATCATCTAGATAAAGTATTTCCCCCATAGCTGCAGAACATGAGTACTTAGAGTCTGTCAATGTTAGGTGGTTGTTTGAATTATGAACTGTTCACTACATGTTACTTGTCCTTACTATCTGTGCTCTAGTGAGGCTTGGCTAAGCAGTGGACAAATTGATCCTCAGATATATGTGAAACATAAATTGCAGTAACTGCACAATAGCAGGATGTGTATACATACTTTAATGATAGTATAAGTACAATCTGGTAGTGTTGGTTCAAGTGAGTCTTGAACATTCAGAGGATATTTAAATTGGTGGTCAGCAGATGGTGCTTACACCACAAAATGAAGCTTACAGGGGAACAAACAATTAATGGAAACCAGCTGTAGTATATATATGGAATGTCCATGGTGTTTATATGCAGCTGCAATTCCCTTGGGTTTGTTTTAATTGTAGTGCACAATTCATGGCTTTCGAGCATTGTACAGATATATATTATAGGAGCCAATACAGCAAGCAAGGCCCAGCATTAATGGGCAGACATTTTCTTGATGATTTTAGTCATCTGATTTCACCTACTAGAGCCCTCCTTATCTGTGTTTTGAAACATGCTCCTAGAAGGTGTGTAGGACTCAGCTGTAGTTTGACTTGGATTCTTCCTAATCGGATGTGAGTCAGCCCCAATTTATTCAAATCATCAGAGTGGAAAGATTTGTGATCCTTGCATTTGTCATCCCAGAGATCCACATGTTGGAATAGAGACATATTGGATATGAAGGGGATGTGTGCCTGGGAAGCTGCTTGGTTGAACAAGTCTGCATAGTTATCTGGAGGTGGTCCTGGGGAGATGTAGGGAGCACACATTAGGTCACCTATTGAGTGAACATCAATGCTGGCTTCTCCCTTTGCCTTATGAAGGCAGTTTTGTTTTTGCTCCCCTACATCAAGGGTATGGATATGGTCCTCCAGAGAGTGGAAAGCAGCTTGAGAGAGGAAGACCTAGGTAATGAGCAAAATAATGGGAATCTTATTAGTCTGTGATATATATGTAGGTGTACAGAAATTACCTTATAGCACTTTTCAAATATGCATGGAATTTGATGAAATCATTTGTATTTTTGGGCTGTCATGTGTCATCACATGTCCAAGACCCTAAACATAACTTAGCTAACATCTACTAGTGGCTTTTTTTTTCACAGCACCATGCAAAGGCACAGCCTCGGAATGATCTCTCAAAGCTATTGGTATTTTTTATATTTGATATGATATATAAAGCTAACTATTACCTAGGATAAAACTAATGCTATGAAAACCAACTGGGATAGCTGTTTGGGTCAGTGGCACATCTTGCTTCAGCAAAAGTACAAAAATAAGCATGAAAATGGGTTCACGTATATTGGCCCTTTTGGACCCATGCCTCTAACAGGTCCAATGACCCTTGATTGGGCACATGCACTTGAGGCTGATCAGGCTACTTTACATGTCCCTCTGAATATCAACTCCTTTAACCCTGCAAATAAAGCCCTAATCATTCACACAAATCGGAGGCTGCAACTGCCACCACTGCTGTCCCTAACACCTGCTATTGATATCAATTCCCTCACATCTGTCCTTCTCATTCAAGCCATCACCAAATCAGGACTGTTTCCCTCTGCTGCCAGCTCAGATGCTATAACCCCAGCAGGTCTGTCCATGCCAACCCCCCAAACACCAACTTGGCAGAAGAGTGCCTCTACATCAGAGCTTATCCCATTCCCATCCCACTTGACACAGTACCTCAAGTTTTTTGTTCTGAGGGCTTGACCGGGTCTAATGAGAGTACAGAGTTTACTTAGTCTTGAATGGTAGTACCAGACTTTATTCACAAACCTAATGAGAGTACAGACTTTACTAAGAATCATTAGTAAAATGATAAGGAAGTTTAAGCAAAAATAGTCTTACCTCAGTCTTGAATGGTAGTACCAGACTGAGATGTGACAAAGCATGAAAAAGTCCTTTGGTAAGAACGTCTGCAACTTGCTCCATTGTTGGAATATATTCCACCACTATCTCGCCTGAATCTAGCTTCTCCTGAATGAAATGATGTCGTATCGCAATGTGTTTTGTTCGATTATAGAACATAGCATTTTTTGCGACAGCCATAGCTGATTGATTGTCTATTAGTAATGTCGTGGGATGGGATGAGACTGTGTTGAGTTCGTTGAATAGGGTACAAAGCCAAATGGCTTCTTTCATAGCTGCAGTGGCAGCAAGGTATTTGGCTTCTGTGTTTGAGAGAGTGACAGATGGCTGTTTCTTTAATGACCAGCTAATAGCTACTCTAGCAAGGATGAAAACATAGCCTGTGACGGATCATTGATCATTTATGTCAGCTGCCCAGTTGGCATCAATGTAGCCTATTAATTTTGACTTGGTAGTTCCTTGAAAGATGAGACGAGCATATGTTGTGCCATGTAAGTAGTGATAAACTTGTTTTAGTGCTGTCAGATGTGTGGAACCTGGTGTTGCAGAATGTTTGCTAAGCATTCCTACAGCGAAGGCAAGATAAGGATGTGTAGCCAGCATGGCATACATTAGTGCTCTAAGCGCACTTTGATACTCGTGTACATCCATTTCTGCTTCAGCTAATTTTACCAGTTTTATGTTTGCATCAACTGGTGTTGAGACAGGGCGACCATTTGCTATATTGAAGTGTTTGAGTATGGACTTGATATATCAACTTTGAGACAATTTGATAGTCCATTTGTCACAGTCATGGATAATTTCCATCCTGAGGATCCATCGAGCCTCTCCTAGGTCTGTCATTTTGTATTCACAAGTAAATTGTAACTTTAGCTCCTCAATTGCTTTGTGGTTGTTCGATAGTGTTATAGTTCAGGACCTAATGCTGCGTATTTTCACTTTCCTTCATCTTATCGGACTTAGTCGTTTTCACTTTCGCAGTCACGTGACCAGATCACCTGACTTACCCCTTTTCAGATCACGTGACATTCTGCTCTTCCTCGTCACGTGACCTCACACGTGACCGTGGGACAACATGTGACTCGAATCTGGGCCTAGTCCAGACTCTCGTCTTATCTATGATGTCACACCTCACGGTTACCTTGCATTTCCCTCATGTCCTCTTATCTTGTTCATTCTCACACCGGCCCTCAAGTATTTAGGACTCAGACGACCTACCCTAAAGCACCTTAGTATCATATATATACCGTACCCTCTCGTCATCTTTCCCCAG
>JBBPQR010000547.1:0-10342 GCA_038092615.1 Boletus sphaerocystis | reverse complement strand
TGCTATTGTTGGTTACGCTCTATGTCCCAATCACCAACTTCTACATCGTCATTTCTATCTACGCCAATAACTTCCAATGATGCCTCTTCGTACAAGTATCGCTCACCCAATCTATCGCACAAAGGTTGGGCTTGCTCTAAAAGGTTCATGCCCATCAACACTTGAATAGGACTACCAAAAGGTCTGTTTCCCCAAACACCACTTTCTATGATCAAAGAACCTTTTATGCATACTCACTTCTTCTATCGCAATGAACATAGGAGAGAAGAAAATGCCCTCAACTTTTTCACTTTAAACCGTCAGCCAATGCCCCCACCTGCCAACTACCTGTTGCCAGAGAACCCAGATAATATCAACCCCAACAACAACTTGCCTATCAAGGACGACATAGCCCTCTTTCACAGATATATTCACATCGACGACCTGCTTGAGCCCATACTCGCAGCTCCTCCTTTTCCCCTCCCAGCAGAACTCCGTCATCACCGCTCCCCCACTCCCATCGTTGTTTTACCTGTAAAACACTGTTGACACTGATGCAACCTCGCCTACCTTACTAAATACATCCGCACTGAGGAAGCCGGTAACCTATCATCATTACATCCCTGGAACACCTTGACTCGCCCATCCCGGAACACCCTGACTCACCCATCCCAGTATCTCCGCAGATAAGCCCATCCCCAATCTCATCCCCTTCCATTGCTCCCTCCTCTCCAAGAATGTTGTGCGTTACTCCAGATGGACCAACATGGTGCAACATAATCAACGCCATGGTAACTATGCAGGGTATGCTGCAGACATCCATTGCTGCCCAGACCACTGCCCCTCCCCCTTCTCGTCGTCGCACCAATGCAGACGGCAAACCACTTAGTCCACTATTTGACAATCCGCCTCTGGCATATCAAAAGGCTGGTTTACCAGCCAAATTAATCGCCGAACCTGGCACATGGGACGGCAATCGCAACACCTTCCGCTCCTGGTGGATGCAAGCAGAGATTTGGGTGCAGTGTCACAATGGGTTGGACAACTGTCAACAAGCCGCTGTAGTCCTCCTGCAAATAAATGGGAAAGCAGAAAACTTTGCCCATATTACAATGGAGAAATACATGGAGCTAGGATTGACTCTCACAATGTCTGCCCTCATGTGGCCTTCGTAGGCAATGCTCAAGGAAAAAATCAAAAACTTCTTCCAAATCGATGTGCTGAAGCAAGAAGCATATCTATCATTGGTAGTGCTTAAACAAGGCAATCTCCCAGTGGAGATTTTCACACAACAATTCGAGCTACTCCGCAAGGATGCTGACCTACCTATAACTGGCTCTGCTGCCCTTCGGCTCTACAAAGAACATCTGGACTATCAGATATACTTTCAATTATCCATTCATAATCCGCCCATCGAGGATACCTTGGCAATGTGGCAGAAGGAAGCCAACCAGATTGGCAAAATGTTCACTACCATGCACCTCGAAAGGCAAAACATTCCAACCAGACCTCGGAATGAGCCCCAATTTACTGAGGTTGGTATGCAGCCTGGTCGGGGGGCACCGATGGACACATGGGCTGTTCAATCGCATACCAAAACCCGCAAATGTTATAACTGCAATAAGCTTGATCACCTATCGGCCAATTGCAAGGAACCAAGGAAGCCCTGTGGTCATCTGGTCTTCAACCCCACCATGGGCAAAACCTGCTATATCCCACCTCGTACCAATGTACGAGAAATAGAACTCGCTCCGATGATGGGCATAACATCTGCACTACCCGTCATCCCCACCACCACCTCTTCCTCTACCCAAACCTGGCAAAATGAAGAAGCCAGGGCCTACTACTTCGACCTGTTTACGACACAGGCTCGACAACTCGCCGCTGAAGGGTTGAAGGGAAAAGGCAAGGCCAAATGAACCAGGAAGGTATTCATTTGGCTAAGGACCTTAAATCTGAACATTCCAACCGATGTAATTTTACTTTATCTTCTTCTTCTTTTTCTTCTCCTACATTTAACCAATTTTCTGTGCTTGGGGAGATGGACAGTGGGTTGGATGACAAGATTTCACTGAACAATTTATCTAGTCTTGCTACACATTCAGAAGGAGCGCCTCCAAAGAGTGTGGCACAGGAATTAAAAAATAGTGTGCTTAATTCTCCATTGGTAAAAAATAAAAAAGTTTCTCTTTCTTCTTTGTCAGAAACCTCCCCTGACCTTAACCTTATTCTAAACAGACAAATATCAGATGGAGATGAATTCAATGTCAACCTGCAGGTTTACTTTAAAAACAATTCCAAATGGCAAAAAACATCCAAAAAAGCCTTACTCAACTCCAGTGCTTACCACAAGTTCGTTGACAAAAAATGGGTCCATTCGTTGAAAATGCCCATTCAAAAACTGTCCCACCCGCATTCCATTTCCAACGCCAATGGCTCCTCTTCCTCACATGGTAATATTACAGACTACATTTCCTTAATCTTCTCTTACAGACTACATTTCCTTAATCTTCTCTTACAATGGACATTCCGAGAGTGTTGACGCTATGATCACTGACCTTGGAACACACAGTATTTATCTAGGTTACGATTGGCTTAAATGCCACAACCCGCTCATTGACTGGGTCAATAAAACGATTTCTTTTACCTACTACATGGCAAGTTGCAAAGCAATCAACGCAGTCAATCTCACCAATGGCATCTGGAATGCCAGTATCCGCTCCATTGAGGAAGGACTTGCTGACAAAGTACCACCTCAATACCACGCATTCCTCGACGTATTCAGTAATGAATAATCCAAATGCATGCCAGTCCACAAGCCATAGGACCATGCCATTGATGTTATAGTTCAGGACCCATACGCTACGCTTTTCATTTTCTTCACCTAATCGCACTTAACAACTTTCACTTTCGCAATCACGTGACCAAGTCACCTGACTTACCCCTTTTCAGATCACGTGACATTCTGCTCTTCTTCATCACGTGACCGTGGGACAACACGTGACTCGAATCTAGACCTGGTCCAGACTCTCGTCCTATCTATGATGTCACGCCTCACGGTTACATTGCGTTACCCTCATGTTTCCTTATCATTGACTTTCTCTCACCGGCCCTCAACTATTTAGGACTCAGACGACCTACCCTAAACCACCCTAGTATCATATATATACCGTTCCCTCTCGTCATCTTTTCCTTAGTCCTATTCACTTGTCTACTCTCCACTTGGGGCCTGGACTCTTGATTACTACTCCTTTCATACCATCGCACTTCTGCCGTCTCATCCTCGTAATCGGATGCTACGTCGTTATCTCATCTCTTTACCAATCAATACGTTTACTGTCACTCTCGTCATCGTCATCGACACTCGTCAACAAACCATTGTCTCAATCCAAACACTCGTCAGACCTATTAACTAGGTCTTCCTCGTTTTAGTTCAAGTCCCGTTACAATTGACCTCAAACCGGACTTCGTACCCTGCAAAGATCACGTCATCCCACTTTCTGACACTGAATTAGAAGAGGTCCGCAACTTCATCTCATCTGAACAAGAAAAGGGCTACATCCACCCATCAAAATCCCCACAAATGGCCCCAGTATTTTTTATTCCTAAAAAGACAGGCGAAAAATGTCTCGTTATGGACTACTGTTACTTAAATGACAGAACAATAAAAAATTCTTATCCCCTTCCCTTAATTTCATCTTTGGTTGACCGCCTCAAAGGCGCTGACAAATTTACCTGCCTAGACCTTAGGTGGGGATATAATAATGTCCACATCAAGGAAGGTGACAAATGGAAAGCTGCCTTCGTCACACCCCTTGGCAGCTATGAATCAGTAGTCATGTACTTCAGCATGACCAACTCCCCACCAACCTTTTAATAAATGATGAACAACATATTTAATAACATGTATGTGGTTGTTATCATCTACTTTGACAACATGTGCATTTTTACAAAAAATCAAACGGACGATCAACATTCGGAAGTTGTCAAGGAGGTGTTGCAACAATTGCGCGACAATGACCTCTAAGCAAAACCTGAAAAATGTATTTTTAACGCTAACAAAGTTGACTTCCTCAGCATGATGGTCTCTGCCGATGGCATTGGCATGCAGTCCAACAAAGTCAGCGCAATTCTCGACTGGCTGGCTCCAACAAAATTAAAACAACTTCAGTCTTTTCTTGGACTCTGTAACTATTATCGACGCTTATCAGTAACTTTGGCCAAACAGCTTGGCCACTTAATGACCTTACATAGAAGAACGTCACTTACATCTGGAGAGAGGCTCAACAGAAGGCCTTCAACACACTCAAACTGTCTTTCACCAAAGCCCCCCTTCTCACCTACCCAGACTCCTCAAAGGAAATGCACATTGAAACAGACACCAGCAACATCGCCACTGGCGCAGTTCTCTCTGTCCTAGAGAAGGATAACAACTGGCATCCCTGCACATTCCTTTCCCACTCCTTCTCTTCTGCCGAATGAAACTATGCTGTCTATGTCAAAGAGCTGCTGGCCATCATCTGTGCCCTGGAAGAATGGCATTATTATCTTATTGGAAAAATAAGTTTCGAGATTTGGACTGACCATAAAAATCTCGAATACTGGAAAAAACCACAGACACTCTTGGGGAGACAAGCCCACTGGCATGAACTCTTGCAAGAGTTTAACTATACCCTCATTTACAAACGGGGCTCTACAAACAGTCGTGCGAATGCCCTTTCCCACTGACCAGACCACGGTGATGCCGTCGATCGGCTTAACGAAAATATCACAGTCTTTTCTCCCTCCTCCCTCCGCTCACAATCCCTTTCCATTCCGGTCACCCTCACCTCCCCCAATGCCTGCCTTCCCACCAAAGGTACCCCTGAAGCAGCCGGCTTTGACCTCTACTCTACAATGGATCTTGACATTCCCACCCACAATCAATCCCTCATTCCCACCCATTTCAAAATCCAACCCCCCCTTGGTACCTACGGCAGAATTGCTCCTCGTTCAGGCCTCGTCTTTAAGCATAAAGTCAATGTCATGGCTGGTGTCATCAACACTGATTTTAGGGGAGTAATTGGAGTAATTCTGTTCAACCACTCTTCCACCCCATTCCATGTATCTAAAGGCGATTGCATCACTTAACTAATCATTGAAAAAATAGAAAACCCCACACTCACAAAAACAATGATTCTTGACGAATCCCAACGCAATGAAAAAGGCTTTGGTTCCACTGGAATCCAAGCAATATCTTCCACGTCTCTTTCTCCAAACTTTGACACTAAACTATGCCTGGAATCCTCTAAACTTAATTTAGATGCAATTAATGAATATGAATACTATGCATTGGACAAACTTTTCCACTCTTCTAATGGCATTGTTTTCATGCCCCCTTCTCTTCGGAACAAACTTATTTCCCTTTTCTATGATTCCCCAGTCGCCAGCCACCCTGGCTGTAACCACACCATTTCCTCAATTAAATGTTTCTACTGGTGGCCCGGTACCACCCAAGACATTTCTTCTTACATCGAACACTGCCAGGTGTGCTCCCTCATGAAGGGATCATCAAAGCCACTGGTAGGAAAACTTCTACCTTTACCCATTGCTTCCCACTCATGGGAAGATATATCTATTGACTTTATCACAGGACTACCCCCTTCTTCCGATTATGATTCCATAGGGGTAGTCATGGACAGATTTTCTAAAGAAATCGTTCTCTTCCCTTGCTTAAAAACAATGTCTTCTTCTGATTTAGCTAAATTATTTAGAGACCACGTCTGGTGTCCCCACAGACTTCCCACCACGATCCTCTCTGATAGGGGACCACAATTTGTTTCAGAATTCACAACAGAGTTATGCAAAGTCTTGGGCATCTCCCAAAAGCTCCTGACGGCTTATCATCCGCAGACAGATGGACAAACAGAACACGTTAACTGCAAAATCCTTGGCTATTTACGTGCCTATGTAGCAAAACGACAAGAGTATTGGGCCGAATGGCTCAAAATGGCGCAGTTTTCACATAACTTGTCACTCACCACTGCTACTGGCACCACTCCTTTTTCTATTATGCAAAATTATGCACCACGCATGGGATCAGAACCCACAATCTCCACTACAACTCCTGGGGGGTCACTAGCAAAAAACATTGGTCGTTCTCACGACAAAATTAAACAAGTTCTGCAAAAAACCCATAATCACATGATACAATCCACAGAATCTAAATGATCCTCTGCCCCCTTCTACTCCATCGGTGATCTAGTCTGATTATCCACCGATCATCTCAAACTCCCTGATCCCACGCATAAATTAACATAGAAATTCATCGGTCCATATCGTATCTCCTCCGTCCACCCTAATGCTGTCAAACTTATTCTTCCTTCCACCATCTCTATTCACCCCACTGTAAATATTTCCAGAGTCAAACCATACAAAGCACTGCAGGCCAGTCAACCTGTATGGAAACCAGATCCCGTCAACGTGACAGAAGACTGTCACGAGGAATATGAGGTCAACCGCATTGTCCAATCATGTCTTTATCGTGGCAAACTACAGTATTTGGTTTATTGGAAAGGTTGGAACGAAGAAGACCATACCTGGGAACCTGCTGTTAATCTCTCCCATGCTCAAGAGGCAATAAACAACTTTCACAAGCTCCACCCCACAGCACCACAACCCATCCACAGAATCTCTGAAACAATGTTCATCTCTCTTTTTTCCCCTTTCGGTCCCTCCTACACAGAATTCTCCAACTCAAGGCTAGACCTCGAAGCTGGAGAATGGGGGGTAGTGTTGTAGTTCAGGACCCATAATGTCTCATTTTCACTTCTTCGTATTCTATGATTCGGACTTATCATTTTTCTCTTTTTTGGATCACGTGACCTCAATCACATGACTCCTCTACTGTACAGGCACATGACTTCACTTCACTCCATATCACATGACCAATCATGTGACCTGGGGATCACGTGACATTGATCTAGACCATGGGTCCAGACCATTGCCTTATCTATGATGTCACGCCTCATGGACACCTTGCTGTTTCCACATGTTTTCCTTATCATGCTTCTATTTACCTACCCTAAACCTTTTTAGAACTCAGACGACCTGCCCTAATCATGCCACCTATCACTATATCAACTCATCCCTCTGTTGTCTAGTTCTCTTTCCTTAGTCCTATTCATTTGTATCTCCTTCCCTCCAGTAGGAGACCTTGTACACTTGATTACCACTCCATTCATCTTTCAAATACCATTCCTCTTTGCCAGAGTCATCCACTGTTCTAAATGGATGCTATTGTTGGTTACGCTCTATGTCCCAATCACCAACTTCTACATCGTCATTTCTATCTACGCCAATAACTTCCAATGATGCCTCTTCGTACAAGTATCGCTCACCCAATCTATCGCACAAAGGTTAGGCTTGCTCTAAAAGGTTCATGCCCGTCAACACTCTTAGCTGTGACAACCCGAAAGTTCATGGATCTCATCAAAGCCAAACTCTCAGCGAGTTTCAAGATGCGAGATCTTGGAGAGGCCAAGTACATTCTGGGAACTAAGATCAAAAGAAACCGAAAGCTCCAAACAATTTCATTATCTCAATCTCAATACTCTCAGACAGTCCTGGAGTGCACTGGTATGTCCACCTGCAAACCTATATGGACACCTATGGCACATAATTCCCAACTGTCTGTAAATGACCTAGGAGATGATTGAATTGTTCCGGAACAGGTCATTGAAGGATATCAAGTTTCCTATCTCACTTTTATCAGATCCTTGATGTACCTCATGCTCAGAACCCGTCCCAATATTGCATATGCAGTCAGAACTCTTAGCCATTTCAGTGCCAAACCAAAACTAGCACATTGGGAAGCTGCAAAACATGTACTCAGGTACATAAGATTTGATGGAACAGAGCTTTCCATGGACTTAGACTTTCATGGATACACTGATGCTGGCTGGTCTCAAGATCCTGATAACTCCCAATCCACTTCTGGCTTTCTTTTCATGAGCAACCGCGGGCCTATCTCCTGGTCTAGCAAACAACAAAGTATGGTTGCACTCTCCACTATGGAATCAGAGTATATTGGACTCAGCAATGCTGGACAATATTTGGCATGGCTTCGAACATTCTTTGAAGAAATTGGACATCCACAAAAGAGGCCAACCCAATTATTCTGTGATAACCAAGCTGCCATAATCCTATTCCGTGATCTGCAATTCCGAGCACGAATCAAACACATCCAACAGAAGTACCATTTCGTTTGGGATGACCTCGTTGGCAAAGGAGAAGCAATTGTCTGTTATGTCCCAACTGGAGACATGGTGGCAGACATACTCACAAAACCACTTGTGAGGGATCAACACTGGAAGTTCATTAAGGTTATGGGACTCCTGTTACACTCGAGTGGGGATGACAGTATTCAACCATAACCAGTTCTGAGTGTTCTGGGTTCTGCATCAGAACCAACATTCCGGAACCACTTCCAGAATTTTCCCGCACTGTTTCGAACTTCCAAACTGGAAGTATCTTCGGAACTGTTGCAGAGCATCACTTCAACCATAAATAATGGTGAGCCCATCGAGGGCGATGGTGAAGGCGATGGTAGAGGAGTTGCATAGACGATCGTAAGGAGCCTTTTACAGTAGCATAACTGGCAAGAGGGGAATAGCCCTCCACTGTGGATGCTCAGGCAGTTTGGACGTAGGGAACCGGGTAAGAACCAAGTGAATAGACTGGGGGATATCTAGAGTACAGGGTACAGTATATATATGTAGGGGATCGGTTAAGGGCAGGTGTGAGATGTACTCTAGGGCCGGTATACAAGGAGTCCATGCAGTAGACATGAGGTATGATGTCATCTATGACATCATTGCCTAGACTATGACATTGTTGGCCTAGACCATTAGTCAGCATGTTATGTGCCAGTATCACGTGACTCCTCCTAGGGGTAAGATATAGATAAGATCATAAACAGATAACCGGATGGTCACGTGACCAGTCACATGACGTTATCTGATAAGATAAGAAAGGTTAACATAAAGTGTACCATTCGTAGTGTAGTCCGAGTGTAAAGGCAAGTGTTATAGCTCGTCCGATAACAGGAACCACCAGAACCACTTCCAGAACTTTCCCGCACCTTTCTGAACTTGGAAAGATTGGAACAATTGGAAGTACTTGTATGGTATAACCTTTTGTCGCTTAAACATTTAGTGTTCATTCTTCTATTACAACATATTGTTATCTTCTTTCAGGTTCATCAACACACCATTACTGATGACATAATACGAGTATACCTCCACCCATAGTATATATATCTTAACTCCACTTACAGACACCTCAGTCGTTTTTGCCCACCTTAGGCAGCGGCTGAGGTGAGTATCTTTTTACTTGACTTATACTCTTAGCTAATGTACCATAGCATAGGGCATTCCTGCCCATTACTTAGGTGAATTCAGTCGTTTTTGCCCACCTTAGGCAGTGGCTGAGCATAGGGCATTCCTGCCCATTACTTAGAATCTGTCAGGTTATGAGCCCTGTTGGCGCAAGCTAAACAGCAGCACTTGACAAACAACTCAATTCTATCTCGCACACCCTCAGTGCACTGTTCTCTTCAGAACTCACTCCCAGTTCACCCAAACTCCATTCACACCATGTCTCCCTCAGACACTGTTCGTGCGGAGGAAATTCTCATTGGACCAAACAATTATGAGATTTGGAAGATCCGAATCTCGGCAAAACTTCGGGCTGAAAAAGTTTTTGCTATAGTCTCAGAAACGGATGTAAAACCAGTACTATCAAGCGTTATTACAAGCTCCAATGTCTGAGAATGGCAGGAATATGACGAAAATGCTTACGGCATCATTCAGCTCCGTATCTCAGATGCCCTCCTCATGAAAACTCGAAAGGAGACCAGCTCAAAGGCACTCTTTGATGCTCTCATAAAACTTCATGAAGCTTCAAACATCTCCTCCACCTTCTATCTTTTCTAACAACTCTTCAGTAGTTCATGGAATGGGACCTCTGCCGTCTCTGACCATATCTCTGGTCTCTGAACCATTGAGTCCCACCTTGCCGGGATGAAATTCTCTCTGGACGACAAAGTCCTCTCCTTCATTCTTCTCAATTCTCTTCCCAATATCCCAGAATGGGAAATGTTCAAGTCCTCAGTTATAAATACCGTGGAGGAGAGCAAACTCACATTCAACTTTATAGAAACACGCGTCACTTCCGAGGATTCCCGGCTACACCCTTTCAGGCATTCCGAGTTGGCTATGAAAGCTTCCCGTGCCGGAACCTCCAAATCCTCAACTCGTCCATCTAATGCTTCCACTTGGTGTGAGCACCACCTCTCCACAACCCATAACTCTACAGACTGTAA
>JBBPQR010000546.1:0-10342 GCA_038092615.1 Boletus sphaerocystis | reverse complement strand
CGTGCACCGTCTCCACCGCGTGCGATCCGTCCCTCCCTGTCGTTCGACACCGACAGTTCGTGGACGCACGTCGATCATCGCCGTCTCAAGATGTCCAATTCTGTGGATGGACAGTCCGAGAGGCTTGCGGACGCGGCGGACGTGACGAGCAGTGACCTGGCTTCTACAGAGAGCAGTTCGCCCGTGGCAGAGCGTACTGAAGGCGTCACTGACGCCATACGCAGTACACGTGCAGACCTCACGCAGCGTACCCTCGCCGATAAGCTGGCTCCGAGATCGGAGGAAACAGGCGTCGAAGAGTATGTTTTATTTATGATTCTTTCAATTATTTTTTTTCCTGCTCCACTTTTCGGCTGATTTTAATTTCAATTCCTTTGGCGGTGCGGGTGCTGATTTTGAATTATTTTTCCTCCATTGTCCGTTAGCATGTTGGAACAACCCGATTTCCGCACTCTCGCACGCGTCATGAGGGTCCAGCCTCGGGCGGACGAGACTCCAGTGCCAGGCTTCTCATGGGAGGACTACGGCGACGTTGAAGACAGCTTGCTCGTCCACGACGCCGACCAAGAAGACGAAGGTGAATGGGGGATCGTCAAGAGTCGAAATCGTACCCGTAAATCTATTCTTTCCCTCTTCCATTTGGCGTTCTCACAGACACATGGTAATAAATTAGGAACCCCACAGACGACGACGACGACGGCTTCCACGTCACAGGCCGCGGCCGCGCCAGAGACCATGACCAAGAAGCAGCGTCAAAACGCACGCAAGAGGGAGCTTGCCAAGTCTATCAAGGCCGACACAGAGGTCGCGCGATTGGAAGGGCTTGCAAAGCACAAGCGCGAGCTGGAGCGACTCCGGATTATCGAGCAATCTCAACAGGGTGGGGGGAAGCGAGCGAGCGGCGGTATGCATGCCACGGTGGACGATCTGGGCAAGTTGGTCTGGGAGTGATTTTTACCCTTGGATAATCGATGGAGACGACGTGGGGGCACTGGTAAATTATCTCTACTAGAACTACACAGCAAGGGACATGACTGGTGGATAATCGTCGCTACAAACAGGATCACCTCTTAACGAGCCGAGTGCTAGATGTCGTAAATGCGTTACAAAAAGAGCTAGTGCTCACGAGCAGGGAGGAGCGATGATTGAGTGGGTATGAAGCACAAGGTAGGAAATTTTCATGTCCGTGCAAAAATGAATTAGCGAGAGGAATATTCTGTAGGGGGATATCATGGTTTGTAAACGCGTGGGGTGTGTTTGGAGTGTGGGACCCGGACTACTCGGAAATCACTCGGAAATCTGATACGTGGAATGACTTCCATACAACGTCAATCCGCGGTCGGACTGGTTATTTCATCTTAGCCGTCATCGCTCTGCAGAAGGGCCGTGCCTTCCATCCCTGCCGCCTCTCGTATCTCGGCCGGAATCGAGCCCCGGGAGAGCTACACCCGAATCACCGTATCGCCCTCGCGACGATGGTCCGGGTAAATGGAGAGCCATGGGAGGCGGTCCTTCCATGGAAACATCCGAGATACTCGCCGTTGACGACTGTGGGTGTTCGGTCGCCGCTGGGGGTGCGTGTCGCAGTGCAAGATTGCCGGGCCGTTCCATTCGCCTCGTCGAAGAAGAGGAAGCAGCGGTAGGCGCAGACGCCCACCCGGCAAGCTGGGCGTCTGCGCGTGGCAGTTTTTTGACTGCGCGTCGGTGTTGAAGGGGGATGTGATGGAGGCGAGGGAGAGGGGTGATTGTCTCACTGTGGTGGGAGACTTGGTTTCAGACCCTGATGTTCGTCGGACGTGAGTTGGTCCACCGCCGCCGCCGCCGCCTCCTGGAGGGGGAGGAGGTTGAGGGGTGGTGGCCGGGAGTGTTGCTGTTGTAACCAGGTGAGGGGAGTTTGACGGGTATTGCGAGGGCTTTGGTACGTGATCACCTTGGTATGAAGACGGTGGGGCAACAGCGGGTGAGTAGACTACTGGCCCCGAAGTTGGGTGCCCAGCGTGGTATGACATGCTCTCAGACGGCGGAGCGCCTGACATATCTGGAGACATGGAGTATAAAGGCACGTTGACGGGGCCAGATGGAGTGGGGAAAATGCGCGAGACAACCGCCTCTAGGTGATTTAACCTAGCTTTGAGTTCATCATACTCTGCCCTACTTCTGGATTTCAGGTCGTCGTACTCTGCCCGAGTAACATATTTGTCACTGAGGGATGGATATGAATGAGCGCCACCGGCGAACTAGACGTCAAGCTGAACATACACGGGCTCCAAAGTGCGCCACTGACACTTTGATTGTTCACCGCGTCGTGTACAAGGGCCACACGGTTGTGCCCTGGAAAACTGTCTCAGTATTCTCGAGACCTCATGAAATTACAAATACCGAACCTGTCGCATTTAATTTTGCGCCTTTTACACTCTGAGAACCGCGTGGTCAGGTTCAAGTGCGTACAAACAAAGAGGGGTAGATTAATAACATTCGTATCGAGAAGTGTGAGCACAAGGTATGGTGCGGACAGGACGTACCGTTACAACTCAGGGCTTGACGCCTCCGTTTCTTCTTGGCGGGTCCAGGTTGTTCCGTTTCACCCTCAGGCTCCGAATCGAGACCCTCGCTTCGGGGGTGCATGCTAGGAGGAAGATCTGTCGATCCTGAAGGACCTGGATAAACACCGGGAGGTGCGTAGCCATACGGCGGTGAATTTTGAACAGGAAGGTGAGATTGCGGGGCACCAGAGGGCGGGAGATATGGATGGAGCTGTCTTATGGATGGGAGAGAGGGCTGATACGTGTTCGCAGATGGTGCGATAGGACGCGCCTGGGGGTCAGGCGCAGAGGGAGAGATCATGGGAGGTGGATTTCGAGGATACTTGCGCCCAGGGATGGGCAGGTGTCTATCCGGGTCCATGGGGAGTAAAATCAGCAATGCAAGAGGGACAGCGCACGGATAAAAGCGGCAGAGTGGAGTGCACGAACCCAAGGGGCTGACAGTGAGTTAAGAGCGTTCCGAGATGGTGTGGCTACAGCCCCGATATATAAGCGAAACCGAAGTGGGTCAGCTTCAATGTTAATAAAGACCGGAAAACAGATGGACCGCTCGGGTCTTGCAGGAGAGAGAAAAGCCGGTCAAATGACAATTTGATCTGAGCTCACATTCAGGTTCGAATAATAAACTTTACCTTGGCACCTTCCGGCGAACGGCAAGTTCCAGTGAGATTGACCTGCGGAGTCAGTGCTTCGGGATATATATATTTTTTGGGCGGTGAGAGACGCAGTGCTGGATGTTCAATTAGTAAAGGCACGACGAATTTCAGTTCCGTAAGAGGTGTGGATTTGGCTTTTGCATGGATTGATCTTCGGTAAGATGGCTCCGTCTATCTCCGGAAAAGACACTGACATCTGTTACAGTTTCCTGTTAGCCAGCACTGGTTGGTTTAGAACGGCTCTTGCGTGTGGTAATATGACTACAATCCACATGTCTGCCTCATTCGGCCCTCTACGTGCTGTGCGCCGCATCTTGGACACCAGGACAATTTTTTTTCTCCCTTGAACAATTTTTTTCCTACTCACCACATCCCCCCCCAAACGATCGATCTGTTCATATCCGCACACCCGCGATGACCGGATGGGCGGCACGCCGTTACATCCCGGATCATGACATGGATCCATGCAAACGGATGAGACTTGCTTCATTCGACCCACTACCAAGTCCAAATGATAGATACATGTAATGCCAATGTGTGCCATCTTCGCTTCCATACCTTGCGGTCCACTTCCGTTTCGTCCATTTGCCCTACCCTTTCGGCGCATGACACGTAGCCAGCATCATATCAGTAGGTGCGTTTGACATGCGGTCAAAAGATCTTTGGCCGTTTCCAAATACGACTTTGCGCCATAGCGCCAGTTGCCGTCTATTCAGTTGTTTTATAAGTCAGTATGGTAACCACAGGCACTGATCTCAGAGGCGCTGCGATAATGTCCGACCCATGTTGTCCACGCCTTGCCCTGATTCCTACTTCATCGATATCGCTACTTTTAGTGTCCAGGATTAGGAATTACTGCGTATGAGTCAACCCCATTGTCTCCTCGACCTCCAATCTACTCGACTTCACCGAGCTACGCACCCTCGTCCACAGTGCGTGTCGGTCGAAAAGAGGAAGAACGGTACAACTGTACCCACACGCACTCCGCAGCTGACACACATCATGCATTCAGCATGTTTAGCGTCCGATGACGAGCCTATTCGTCTCGGATTATTATTATCCTCTGCTGCTAGCCGCTCCTCCGCAAAAGCCTATCAGGGTTGGGCGAAGATGTTCCCAACCGCTAACTCCTGTTGTCTCTTGATACCGTAATCTCCGTCTTTGAAGCGCAAAAATAAAGATCCCAGGTAAAAGATCACATCATGTCACCATTTGCACGCCACTGACCATACTAGTGTGTCGTATCGAGACGGCCTCGGACTAGGCTCGGCTGTCTATTATAACAGCCTGCTCATTGTAATCTCGCCTCGAATCACGTCGACAAGTTCGCAAGGTTGCCTGGACGAACTTCTTTGACGACCTGTCAGCATCCGTAGTTCGCGAAGCTTCAATAACGTGTTCATGTTCGCTCAAATCCTTCCTCAGTTGCTGTAATTCATTGGGGACCCTTGACTTCCCAAGTTCCTCTATCGCCGCCATGGAGATACAATGTATGTAGTATGCATTCGTCGTGGTGAAACCATGTTTTATCGCACGTTCCCACTGCCCCTGAGCGGTATTACACCGTGGAAACGCCCGTTCCCGGTATCTTCGTCCTCTTATGCATGGAAACTCTATTGTTTTTACGAGCTATGATGCACAGCGGACATGCACTTGGGGCGTGCATCATTCAACGTATGCTGTGCACCTAATTGTATTCTTATCTCCTTTCCGCAGCATGTTTCTGATCGCACCGACAACACGATGAATCTCACAAGACGACGTTTGATATCACTAACCTACTAACCCTACAGCTCGTCCGACCCGACCGGCTGGCGCGCATGATGCGATTGATCACGATCAACGATGTAATCGATACGTGAAGTTGAAAGAGGAAAGGTGAAACCGGGCGTAACGTCCGACTCGTGGCGGTGTCTCATACCCTCGCTAACTGGATAAGCGACCACTGCGTCTTCCAGCAGATCGGTTCGCTTCTGATTGCCCATACGGACCGGTGGTCGTGTACACAAAGTTCAAGACTGTCTCGCGTATCACGTCATTCATACCCACCGGACGAAACCCACACAGCAAGTCCTATAACTTGATTCAGAGGGCTCGTCGGTCAGCTGAACGTGTCGCGTGAGGTGTCATCGTTCATAGATGCGTCGTTTAAGCGCATAAACTCCGATGAAGGTGGAGTTTCCGCAGATAAGTTATTGACTAGGGGAACACCTCGTTGCGTATATCCTTTAGGACATGCGGGTAAAATCACTGTGACATGAACAGGATAGTGCTCGTTTTCGCTCGGACTTGCGATCGTTTGTCGAGAAAAAGTATCGATATACTTGATATTAAATTTTGTATACCGGCTGTAGCAGTGCCGGCTATCTTTTTATGAACCGTCCAAGTAAAGTATAGCTCTCGTCCAATGACAATTCACGATGCCGAACCAGTGGAACGAGCCACATCACCCCGAGGCGACCATCGCCCGCTAAGTGTAAGCTTCGCTACCCGGCTCATGGAACTCAAAACCAGGGTAAACATGAATGCTTCGTAATAAGTCACTCGGACAATGCCATGCCCCTCGCCCATATCCGCCGCCATCTGCTTCCTGAAGTGTCCTTATCTGATCCACGAGTTCCTCAGCACCACCGTGTCGGGGGACCGTTCCTCGAGAAATTTGCAAATCAAACCTCGCTGCAAGGCCACGAAGCTGGGGGAGATGTTCCGATCTGTGTCCGCAGCATCGTTTCTCATTTTACCCAGGAAGGCTTGGACTCCTTTGGGATATTGCCTCTCGGCCGTGTAGACCCCATCCGTGAATACAAGCATCGCCGAGGCGGATGAGTCAACCCGTGTGTGATCCATGACGACAACAAAATTAAGCCTGCGGTCGGAGCTGGGGTGGGGAAATGTCTTCCGCTCCGGCGTTCGTTGAGATAGCGGACCAATGCCAGTGGACCATGTCAATTCAAGGTTTGCTCCACCAACGGAAACCCCTTACTTGGACTGATTTCAGGGCCGTTTACGAGGTACGCGTCCCTTGCCAGTGCATGAAACAGGTCTGCGGGAAAAAGGGTTGTGTGTGTGGGGTACAGTGCACAGCACTGGAGAGCCATACAGGATCAGATGCGGGCAGGTCGGGATAAAGGTTCCCAAGAATAATCTGCCGGAGGAACAAACAGGGCGACGTAACCCCACCACTATATTTCCAAGCGATAGAGAAATTTCTCAACGTTTTGAAACGAGTCCACCGACAGGCCCGGGGATATCCAAACCTAATCTTTTCTGTCAGTTCAATAGCCAGGAATACGGACATGGACGACGCCCCTGAATGGCCGCCCAGCCGAGAACCAGCTCTGAAACAGGTTCCATCTACAATGCAAAGCTGACGCCGGGTCTAGTTTGGATAGCATCGTGGCAGTCACGTCCAACTCTGGGGGTCATCGCTTTCGCTTTCTCAGAATTGGGTTCTTCAATGTCCACTTTGCGGCTTGCCTACCGTCGTTATGCGTGTTGTGGCGGATGATATATCGAACCTTCAGAGAGCGTTTTAAAGACTACGAAGGACCGGGGTGCCATGACCTGGGAAGGGAGGATAGTGACCAAAGTGGGAGGCCGACTAGGGTCGTCATAGTCATTTGATGGGTTAGATAAATGGCACAAAAGGGTTGATTGCGTAGTGCATAGGCCCGTGTTTACTCTTCACAATCATCGGCGCACACGCCGATTGGTGAACGTGGCGACTAATTAAACGAGCTTCTTCGCCCCCACACTATCGTCTATGAAGACCAGTGAAGAGTGAGAGGGGCTTCCCTCGGACGCAGTCCACGTCAACAAGTTTATCAATGAGTCCGAGTCCTGGGGAACCCACGTCAGCTTATGCGTCTTGATAACGGAGCGACAAATCGTACCTAGGCTTGGTGGAAAACTTGACCATTAATTTCTTGATCGTGCCTGCTTAAATTTCCAGATCGAGTGCTCCGTTGCATACGTCCGGCAAAAGCTGTAAGTAGGACAACGTGTGGCGTACTCTGTCAAGGAATGTCAAGGCTCAGGCCGCCTAAAAATCCCACAGTTGCCTTGCCAGTACGCCCGACGAGTGAAAAATAGCAATAGCATGGCAACGCCTGTGAGTGGTGGGCCGATACAGTGTCCTTGAAAAAAAAAAAAAGAGATGAGAAGAAAAGAAAAAGGAAGAAAAGAAGAGGTGTATCCTTGCTTTCACCAACCTCAGTCTGTGTGTGACGATCGACTTGCGCAATAACTACAACAGTGGAGGGAAAGAAGATGGGCTGACCGGAGAAGCCGAAAGAAGACTGAACATCTTTTGTTGAGGCGTCACATCGGTAATAAGAGAACAACCAATTTAAACCACGGGGAGTGCATCACGCATGTATGATGCGTAACCAAGACGCGCTGCGAGCGAACCAATACCGTTTCCTCTGCGAGGGTACATGTACCGGATTCGGGTGTCTTCAGGTGGAATGCGGATCCTCTTGAGAAGCCAATAATTTCGCAATCCTCAATGAAAGGAAGACGACTGACTTCGTGGACTCGTGGGCTCGGCAAGTACTTATTAGGGCCCCACCTTCACGAGCGTGTGATATCATATATTAGAGATGAATTGAGACAGGTTGAAGCGTGCAAACGGCTGCGAATTTCCGGTGTGGATCCCTTTGAAAGTGAGGATGCGGACGTGAAGTCCTAAATCTTCATGCTAAACACCGTCATTGAGAGCCTTGAAAATCGAATTCGAGAGGATTATGAAGCAGTCGAACTGAATCCGTTCCATTTCAACGATGAGGCGGAGTGGAAGGGACTCGGATGATGAACGGATCCTGGAACTGACCGACTGCAACAATGAAGGAGGGGACTTCGAACTTCGACGAGAGAACGATACCCATGATTGGGCCCGTAAAATGATTTCTCATGCGGCGGCGCGGGGCTACGCACAGATGCATCACCCTGAGCGCATAACACAATGAGTAGAACACGCAGTGGCGTCATGGCCCTATGCTGTTACACATCTTGACGAGAAATGCCATGATGGAGGAAACAACTCACCACATTCACTGGTTGTTCGGGCGCACATCGATTGCACATATTGTCGTGTGGGTCCGCGGGGCGAAGTACGCCGCTATACGCGGGACCCTGCACGTCGAACACTGGAACATTGACGAATAAGCAAACTACGCCTGCGCTTGCGTAGCCATTAAGCGGCTGCTTAAACCGATTCCCAATGTACAGGATGTTTCCGAGATCAACACAATCTTCCCTGGTGGTAGTACGTCAACGGACAGCCCTTCTCTGAGGAATGGTCATTACCCTTCAGTAGCATTATTGTCGTCGTGCTTCATGTTCTATTACAGACTCACTTGAACAAGTTCACCGCAACAAGCTTTCCAAGAACATTTAAAGAATTGGAACATCCAGATATCAAATTTGTATCAAGAGCTGATTAGCCACTCAATCGATTGGAAGGTAACGATAAACGGCATGCCCAGTTCCTGCGTCGTCTCTCTTCTCGATGCTTGGCCGTGGCCGATTGGTTGGCCGTCGAGGTTTCATATAGTACCATCGCCGGTTCCAGATCGAGGTGACTGTGGGGAATTTGTGTCTTGTTCGTTTCACATTTTTATACTTTGCTCGCGAGACTGGTCCGTGCGCGTGAACTTGAGACCTTTTTTACGGCGGATGGTCGCTTGTTTTTTCTTCATCGAAAGTTACACCTAGCAGGTTGATATTTGGGATTCTCCATGGTCGCCTTCGACAGGAGATTCTTGAACCTAACATGCTCAGGGAGAAGAACATCTTTCACCCAAGACCGCCCCGATATCTCAAGAGGTCGTGGCGGCCCGTTTGAAAGAGATATTCAATGGCTCATGGAGGTACTGTACGCGATTATCCAGAATAGAATCTCATGTATCCTACCTCACGATAAATATACAATTTCATGTTGGTGCAACAGTGCAGACGAATACATTTAAATAGGCAATCAGTGCTCGCTGACCCAGATAGCAGCCATTCCCATGCCAGAACCGATACACATACTTGTCACGAATATTCTCTCACTCCTCTGCTTGGCAATGTTGAAACCTGTAGCAATTTGACGTGCTCCAGCTGCAATGATGGTGGAATGAGTAAAACAACTTCCGTCGTGACACGGATGACGGAAGCGACGTACTGCAACCAAGGGGATGCCCAAAGGCGATGGCGCCACCATTCACGTTCACTTTTCCGTATGGAATGCCAAGCTTGTCGACGCAATAAACAACTTGTGATGCAAAGGCTTCGTTGATCTCGTAAAAGTCTACGTCATCTTTGGAGAGGCCAATCTTTTCCAAGACTTTGGGAATGGCATACAGAGGCCCCACACCCATGATCCGAGGTGGAACGCCAGCCACCGAGGCAGCAACGTACTTGCCAACGATGGGGAGGCCAAGCCGTTTGGCAACCGAACGGCGAGCAAGAACGACCGCAGCAGCGCCGTCGGAGACCTGTGAGGCATTTCCTAAAAGGTATTCGATTAAGTCGCAACTACAAAATTCATTCAATCTCTGCCTACCAGCGTGGGTCGCACCATCCTTCTTGAAGGCAGGTTTGATCTTGGAGAGACTCTCAGCTGTAACACCACTGCGAATACCATCGTCTGCATCCACAACAACGTCGACGGATTTGTCGGTCTTTGGATCGATTACTTGTACTTTAAGTGGCGCAATCTCATCCTTGAACTTTCCGGCCTTGTGGGCTGCTGCAGCCTTCTGGAACGACTCGGCGGCGAATTTGTCTTGTTTTTCTCGAGAAATGCCAAAATCGGCGGCGACATTCTCCGAAGTAATACCCATTGGGATGAGACAATCTTGTGATTCCTGATTAGAGAGAACGGCAGCCGACCAGCCATCAGTATATGATCCAGCGCCCCATCCAAACGTCATAGACTCGACACCAGCCCCTGGGAGTCAACCAAAATAAGTAAATGACGGAGACGGAACATGTTGTCCCGGATGCTTACCAATCCCAATGTCAATCTGGCCCACTAGAATTTCGTTGGCGATCTGATTCACAGCAGAGAGACCAGAGGAGCATTGCCGGTTGACGGTGTTGACTGAAGTAGTATTAGGAATGCCGGCGTGGAGGGCAGCCATTCGGGCTGCGTTGGCA